>OZ019981.1:3463336-3635836 GCA_963970395.1 Ephialtes manifestator
AGAGAGGTTCAAGCTTGGGGTTTTATTTTACATTTTTTAATAATGTTGTTTTATTTTTAGCTGCTAATCTAGGTCTCGCCCCACTCGGGACCGAGGCTCAAAAATCTTGTTTTTGTGCACAGAATTTACTGTCAAAAAAGAAAAAAGATCGCTGACGTACTTTTTGAGAAGACAACGTTTAGGTAATTAAAGAAAAAAATTTTTTTTTTTTAAATCTAAAAAAAAAATCTGGAGTTTTTTTTTATATTGCGCTACAACATCTCAAAAGAAAGAAAAAACATTGTGTTGCGACCCTGTCGAGAACCGTTGGAATGTCCCGTATGCAACTTCGAAAATTCAAACGCCGATAACTCAAGAACCACTTTTGCTATCGAGCTTACATTTGGCACCCAACTAGAGCAGCAGGCCCTCTTTAATTGTTATAGTTATCGACTACCTATACGCAAAAATTTAGATTTCGTAGCATTTTTAATTTTTTGAAAAAAGGGCGTGGTCCCTCCAACTTCCGTAACAATGAGTATATCAAGAGTCGCGGTAGCGACTCGACGCCAAGTTAAAAAAGAAATTAATGTTGTCTTCACACTACGATTTGTCTGTCTGACTGGACGGGCTGTTACTCCTGGCGCGACGGTCGCTACTGCTACTCTATTTATTCCGAAGGCGGCCACTCACCGGCCGTTTTCAAATTATAACTCGAATTATATTTGACCACACGTCGAGAACGAAAGATGTGTCAGGTTCAATATTTTTTATTTTTTTTTCTCTTTCAAATGAGACCTGCGGCAAGGAAATCTGTTTCTTTAATGCTGATATCTGGCATCTTAGTAATTCTCGCCGAGCGACTTTATGTTCCTCCCGTACGGCCGCACTCACACAACTTTAAATGTCCCAACCTATATTTGCCGACGTATTATCTCTGACCACATGTCGCGAACGAAAAATGTATCATGATCAATATTTTGTATTTTTTTTTTTCTTTCGAATGAGACCTGTCACAAGAAAATCGGTTCATTTACCGCTGATATCTGGTCTTTTCAAAGTTTTTCGTGTTTAACGCACTCACACAATCTCGATTCACGTATTCACGTACATACATTATATAGAAGCGCCGCGCGCAGGCGCGAGTGGCGGCTCGCGAGCAACCAGTGTGTGACGTCACACAGTCGCCAGCCGTTCAGTCAGTCAGCGCGTGTTGCACAGCCGACATCATCAAGAGTCGCGGTAGCGACTCGACGCGAAGTGTACATTTATAATTCGCGTATTTTTATACTTTAATCAGTGTTTAATAATTTAAATTTAAATCAGTGCGTAATATTTTAAATCATACTTTAAATCAGTGCTGAAATTTTAATTAATTTTTTTATAAATGAGTGTGTGATAAATGAGCGTTGACAACAACATCGTTTATGGTATTTTTCATCGTAAAGTGTGATATTTTTCGTTTTTTTTATAAATGAGTGTGTGATAAATGAGCGTTGACAACAACATCGTTTATGGGATTATTTTTCATCGCAAAGTGTGATCTTTTTCGTTTTCATCAGTGTCTGCCGTGACTAACCTCATTTCAGTAAGTATCTGTCGTGATTAACCTTCTTTTAATCAATGTCTGCATAGATTTTCGGTCGTTCATTAACAAAAGTTGTTCGGATTTGTAGTTGATTGAAATATTATTGAAATATTAACAAGCGACAAGAGCTGTTTGGCTTTGCAGCTGTCAGTAGGGTTTCGACAGATCCTATGCTGACAAGAGCAATTTGGCTTCGTAGATGTCGACATAGAAAAAAAGTATTAAAAATTAAAAATAATTAGAATTATTGAACTATTAAGGGGAGGGAGACAGATAAAAAAAAAAGATTTTGGAAATTCAATATCATCCAAATCCTATTATATATGAAAATGCCCAACGCACTGTATTGTTGGTACTCGATGAAAGGATTTTTTACTGTCGACTGACTTGCATATGCTTTTCAATATTATCTTAAGCAAAGTTCTTAGGTTTTCCATTCTGCGCATGATTCAGATCAAACTACTAAGCAGATTGGAATGGTTGACATCTCATTTTCTTCTTCATGAAAAGATACACCGCCTAAATGCAGCAAATGTCAATAAAAGGTAATATTTTTTAATGAAAATGCCCAACGCACTGTATTGTTGGTACTCGATGATATGAAAATGCCCAACGCACTGTATTGTTGGTACTCGATGAAAGGATTTTTTACTGTCATCTGACTTGCATATGCTTTTCAATATTATTTTAAGCAAAGTTCTTAGGTTTTCGATTCTGCGCATGATTTTCAGATTCAACTACTAGGCAGATTGGAATGGTTGACATCTCATTTTCTTCTTCATGAAAAGATACACCGGCTAAATGGAGCAAATGTTAATAAAAGGTAATATTATTTTTATGAAAATGCCCAATGCACTGTATTGTTGGTACTCGATGATATGAAAATGCCCAACGCACTGTATTGTTGGTACTCGATGAAAGGATTTTTTACTGTCGTCTGACTTGCATATGCTTTTCAATATTATCTTAAGCAAAGTTCTTAGGTTTTCCATTCTGCGCATGATTCAGATCAAACTACTAGGCAGATTGGAATGGTTGACATCTCATTTTGTTCTTCATGAAAAGATACACTGACTAAATGGAGCAAACTATTTTTTTTTTTCATTCTGAAAGCAAAGTTAATCACTGATAGAAAATAGCATAACATTTATTTATTAATAATTGTGTCACTTAAAAAATATTACCTTTTATTAACGTTTGCTGCATTTAGCCGGTGTATCTTTTCATGAAGAAGAAAATGAGATGTCAACCATTCCAATCTGCCTAGTAGTTGAATCTGAAAATCATGCGCAGAATCGAAAACCTAAGAACTTTGCTTAATTTTCCATTCTGCGCATGATTCAGATCAGAGTTGGAAATAATGCATTATTTTTTTAATGCATTATCGTTTTTTTTTACCCATTACTTTAACAATGCATAATGGAATTCAGAACCATTACCCATTACTTTATTAATGAATAATGGAACTCATATCCGTTACCCATTATTTTTTTATGAGTAATGTAACTCATATCCGTTACCCATTACTTTTTTAATGAGTAATGGAACTCATATCCGTTGCCCATTACTTTTTTAATGAGTAATGGAACTCACATTCATTACCCATTACTTTTTTAATGAGTAATGGAACTCACATCCATCACCCATTACTTTTTTAATGAGTAATGGAACTCACATCCATCACCCATTAGTTTTTTAATGAGTAATGGAACTCACATCCATCACCCATTACTTTTTTAATGAGTAATGGAACTCACATTCATTACCCATTACTTTTTTAATGAGTAATGGAACTCACATCCATCACCCATTACTTTTTTAATGATTAATGGAACTCACATTCATTACCCATTACTTTTTTAATGAGTAATAGAACTCACATGCATCACACATTACTTTTTTAATGAGTAATGGAACTCACATCCATCACCGTTTTTTAAAGTAATGGGTAATGAACGTGCTAATGGATATATGATAGTCCCATTACTTTAGAAAAATTTGCTTAATAAATAAATATATAAATAAATAAATCGGAAAATCGTTCAAAAAGTTAATAAATAAGTAGATGAATAGCAAAATCGTTCGAAAAATTGAAAAATAAATGAATAAATATAATATCATTAGAAGTCTGCGGTTAAAACAGGTCGCGATAGACGGGCGATTTCTCAGAGACGAACTATCCGGATACCTGAAAATCTTAGCAATAGTCATTTGCGACATGTTGCATTTCTAACTTTTGACTAACTTTTAACTAACTTCTAACTTTTGACTAACTTTTAACTAACTTCTAGCTTTTGATTAACTTTTGACTAACTTCTAACTTTTGACTAACTTTTGACTAACTTTTGACTAACTTCTAACCTTTGACTAACTTTTGACTAACTTCTAACCTTTGACTAATTTCGAACATTTGACTAACTTTTGACTAACTTGACCAACTTCTAACTTTTGACTAACTTCTAACTTTTGACTAATTTCTAACTTTTGACTAACTTCTAACTTTTGACTAATTTCTAACATTTGACTATCTTTCAACTAACTTCTAACTTTTGACTAACATCTAACTTTTGACTAATTTCGAACATTTCACTAACTTTTGACTAACTTCTAACCTTTGACTAATTTCAAACCTTTGACTAATTTCGAACCTTTGACTAATTTCGAACCTTTGACTAATTTCGAACCTTTGACTAATTTCGAACATTTCACTAACTTTTGACTAACTTGACTAACTTCTAACTTTTGACTAACTTCTAACTTTTGACTAACTTCTAACTTTTGACTAACTTCTAACTTTTGACTAACTTCTAACTTTTGACTAACTTCTAACTTTTGACTAACTTCGAACTTTTGACTAACTTCTAACTTTTGACTAATTTCTAACTTTCGACTAATTTCTAACATTTGACTAACTTTCAACTAACTTCTAACTTTTGACTAATTTCTAACTTTTGACAAACTTCTAACTTTTGACTAATTTCTAACATTTGACTAATTTCTAACATTTGACTAACTTCTAACTTTTGACTAACTTCTAACTTTTGACTAATTTCTAACATTTGACTAACTTTCAACTAACTTCTAACTTTTGACCTTTGACTAACTTTTGTCTAACTACTAACTTCTTACTTTTGACAAACTGTTGACTAACTTCTAACTTTTTATTAATTTCTAACATTTGACTAACTTTCAACTAACTTCTAACTTTATACTAATTTCCAACTTTTGACTAACTTTTCAGTTACTTTTAACTTTTGACTAACTTCTGACTTTTAAAAGTTAAAAGTTAGTTAGTAGGTAGTCATCAGTTGGTGAAAAGTTAGTAGTCAGTCAAAAGCTAGAAGTTAGTTGAAAGCAGAGTTGTGAAATTTTTAATGTGAAAATAATGCATAATTTTTTATGAAAAAAATTGATAATGGAACTCGAATCCACTACTCATTACTTTATTAATGAGCAACGGAGCAGAGGTCCATCACCCATTACTTTATTAGTGAGTAATGGAGCAGAGGTCCATCACCCATTACTGTTTGCTTCCTCATAGAAGAAGCTTTTTCATGAAATTTTTTTTTCGAGATTTTCATGTCAGTACACTCAGAATGGGCCAAAACGTCGAGAAAAGTGATTTAGAAAAAAATGTCTGTATGTATTGTCTGTGTGTGTGTGTATGTTACACGATCGAAAAATGTAAACCTTTATAACTCGGGGATGCATTGAGATATCAAGCTGAAATTTGGACAATAGATAGAGGGATCAAGCCTCATCGTTCATACAGATTTTTGTTAAAGTCCACTTCATCGTTAAATTATTACGCGTTTTTAATTTTTTGAAAAATGTCTGTTTACTCGATAACTCTTTCAATTTTCGAGATTCTGATCTTAAAATTGGTATGAATGTGAGCTTTCATACGCCGGTGATCGCTATTGAATTTGGTTAAGATCGGTTGAACCATTAAAATTTTATGATGTTTTGAATTTTTCAACAAATTGACATTATCGCTCTATTGTAACTTTTGCAAAACTTCAGATAGCGAGCTCAAATTTTGAATAAAAATGAAACAATATTCAGCCATTATATATGTATGATTTAGTGACGAACGGTATGAAATTTTTGATTTTATGGAATGTTGAATTATTTTAAAAAATATACATTATCACATTCACTTTCGGCAACGCTCTAATAATAACGAAATAGAAAAACGAATCCACAACATGTATATTTATCTAATTAAAACAAGGATGCAATGTAGAACCTTGCACATTGCTTCCTCATTATTTTTCGCGTTTTACAAAGCTTCCTCTATGAGGAAGCTAAAAATGGAATAACATACTTCCTCATAGAGGTAGCTTACTCATTAATAAAGTAATGGGTAATGGATGTGTGTTCCATTACTCATTAATAAAGTGATGGGTAATGGATCCGAATTCCATTACTCATTAATAAAGTAATGGATAGTGGATCCGAATTCCATACTCCATTTTTTTCGTAAAAAATAATGCATTATTTTCACATTAAAAATTTCACAACTCTAATTCAGATCAAACTACTAGGCAGATTGGAATGGTTGACATCTCATTTTCTTCTTCATGAAAAGATACACCGGCTAAATAAAGCAAATGTTATTAAAAGGTGATATTTTTTCAGTGACACAATTATTAATAAATAAATGTTATGCTATTTTCTAAATCAGTGATTAACTTTGCTTTCAGAATGAAAAAAAAAATAGTTTGCTCCATTTAGCCGGTGTATCTTTTCATGAAGAAGAAAATGAGATGTCAACCATTCCAATCTGCCTAGTAGTTTGATCTGAATCATGCGCAGAATGGAAAACCTAAGAACTTTGCTTAAGATAATATTGAAAAGCATATGCAAGTCAGACGACAGTAAAAAATCCTTTCATCGAGCACCAACAATATAGTGCATTGGGCATTTTTATATGCAATAGGATTTGGATGATATTGAATTTCCAAAATCAATTTTTTTTACCTGACTCCTTCCCCTTAAACTATAAACCATTGTTAAATTGGCAGACTATTGGGAGAAACTATTGAACTACACTATTGAGATAAAAGTACACTATTAGAAGGAACTATTGCGTCTAGAACTATACAATAGTTTACAATTGAAGAACTACTGAATAGTTCTACTGAATACGTGCAAAAAATTAGCTGAATGACTAGATTTTGGAGGAATGAAGTATAAGAAATTTCGATGAGTCAGATGTTTATGTTTTTTCTAGATGGATGGACGTGATTGTCAACGATTTAGACGGTGGTTTGATAATGGTACCAGATGGAGTGGCACTTTCTTTACTTTCGGAACCACTTTTCTCTCTGACCCAGGATGCCCTTTCGGTTGTACTACAACCGAAAGGCCGCTTGTGCCAACTACGCATTTCTTCCATTTGCAATGAGAGCATTGCATCCGTCGATGTTGGATGATGGTATCATCCTAAGTCTGATATCATCAAGAGTTGCGGTAGCGACTCGACGCCAAGTTAAAAACGAAATTAATGTTGCTGTCACACGACGATTTCTCTGTCTGTATATATATAATGGAATGCCTCACCTCCGACGAGATTTCGAGTCTATAGAAATTTTGGTTTCATTGAATGTTTTGAGTTTGCAAAGTTAGACAAGAATTCTTGTAGAATTCTTATTGCTGCCTCTGTTCTTTGTAAACATGCAGGATACATTTAGTAGTGTCTACTTACCTTCATTTACTGTTCATTGTACATGAACTTTTTAATCAATACACAGATATAACTAATACATGTGTTCTCATTATTTTTGCTTCCTCATAGAGGAAGCTTTGTTTTCGTGAAAATTTTTTTTTTCGAGATTTTCATGTCAGTATGCTTAGAATCACCTAAAAATTCGAGAAAAGTGGTCTAGAAAATATGTCTGTATGTGTGTATGTGTGTGTGTGTGTGTGTGTGTGTGTGTGTATGTATCCAGACACTGAAAATTCAATTGCCCATAACTCACGAACGGCACGATGGATCTAGCTAAAATTTTGCACGCAGGTAGAGTATTGACTCCTCTGTTATTGACGTGATTTTTAATTAAATGTATCAAAGTAAACAGGTTTTATGCAATTTTTAATTTTTTCAAAAAATGTCGTGATCGCTCTAACTTTCGTAAAAGTTCGCCAATTTAGCTAAATAGTTCTTTATAAATGAAGACACGTTAAATGACGTTTGGTATTGAATTTCAGCGAAATCGGTAAAGCGGTTCCGATTTTATAGAATTTTAAATTTTTCGAAAAAAATACATTTTGCTCTAAATTACGTCGAATTTCAACAAATGAACAGAAATTTTGTACAGACGAAAAATAACATTCAGAAATGCCATGTACCAAATTTGGTGATGATCGGTAAAGTCGTTCGGAATTTACACCATTTTTCATTTTAAAAAAAATGTAGATTTTCGCTATAACTTCCGGAAAAGTTGAGAAAGTACGACAAAAATTTGTATCTAATCAAAATTAGATGTAACGGTGTTTGCAGAGGTGATTTATAGCTGTATAAAACACCTCTGCAAAAGAGACACAAGGTATAAAAAAAAAGATGCAAAGTAGAACCTTGCACATTGCTTCCTCATTATTTTTCGCTTTTTACAAAGCTTCCTCTATGAGGAAGCCAAAATTGAATAACATACTGCTTCCTCACAGAGGGAGCTTTGTAAAAAGCGAAAAATAATGAGGAAGCAATGTGCAAGGTTCTACTTTGCATCTTTTTTAAATTACGTTTTGACTTTCAAAAAGAGAGCAAATAACACCAAAAATGTTTTCCCAAAACAAAAATGGTACGCCAAGTTAAAAAAATTGCTTTCAAAAAAATTGCTGACAAACAAAATTCCTTGCAAAAATATTAAACCAAATCCAATATATTAGCCAAGTTAAACTCGCTACAAAAAAAACTTGGTGTGCCAGGGACTAGCTCCCGTACATAGTCCATTAGCCAACATAAACTCGCTACAAAAAAAACTTGGCGTCCCAGCGACTAGCTCCCGTACATAGTCCATTGAAGTAAGGACGGGAGGCCAACGGACCTCTAAAAATGACCCTCTAAAAATGGCTCGCCCCTTGGCCAGGGCGGTTGGGGGGGGGGGGGGGGGTCATTTGCTATTTTGACTCTCGTTCTATTCAAAAAAATCAAAATAGCGAATGGCTAAAATAGCGAATTTCATAATGATGGCCATTCTAGATTCCGATGTTCATTATTCTAAAATTCGCTATTCATGTTTTTAAGGGTACCACGTGGGCGGGGCCGAGGGGCGAAGCCGCGAGGCGTGCGGCGGGGGGGGGGGGATGATCATTCGCTATTTTGACCCTCATTCTATTCACAGCAATCAAAATAGCGAATTTCATAACGATGACCATTCTAGATTCAGTCAAGAGTCGCGGTAGCGACTCGACGCCAAGTTAAAAATGGTATATTATGCAACAAGGGCGTAAAATGCGATTTTACACACGAGCAGTGATCGTCGTGTAAAATCGCATCACGCGATTTTACACACGAGCGCGATCACGCGAGTGGGTAAAACGTACGCCCGAGTCGCATACGACATTTTTTAGCATGACGTGCGTAAAATTCGCATTGTGTTTAGGGGAATACGACGCGGGGGTCCAGGGGCGAAGCCCCGGTGGGGTGCACGGGTGAAGCCCCTGCTGGGGTCCAGGGGCGAAGCCCCGGTCGGGTGCAGGGGTGAAGCCCCTGCTGGGGTCCAGGGGCGAAGCCCTGGTCAGGTGCAGGGGTGAAGCCCCTGCTGGGGTCCAGGGGCAAAGCCCCGGTGGGGGGTTGGGGGGGCGAAGCCCCCCCACTGAAGACAGAAATAGATTTATTATGCATTCGCAAAAAAGACAGAACGTGTTTAATTGTGAGTAAACTTTGTTTATAATTATAATTACTTTATTTGGTAATATAATTATTAATTATAGCATAGATGAAAGAAAAGTAAAAATAATTTTTTTATTTTACGCACACTGTTTCATAAAGTTGCATTTTACGCACTCATATGGGTGTGTAAAAACGAATTTTACGCACACTATGCTAAAAAGAAATTAATGTTGCCTTCACACTACGATTTGTCTGTTTGATCTTGACTGGACGGGCTTTCTCCTGACGCGACGATCCCTACTGCTACTCTATTTCTTCCGAAGGCGGCCATGATTATTATCCTGAAATTCGCTATTCGTGTTTTTAAGGGTACCGCCTGGGCAGAGGGGGGGATCATTCGCTGTTTTGACCCTCATTCTATTCAAAGCAATCAAAATAGCGAATTTCATAATGAAAGCCATTCTAGATTCAGATGTTCACCCTGGCAATTTGTGTCACCGTAGTGTTAACCGGAAATAACTGAAGTTAACCGACATTTTAACCGAGGAAAGATAAGTCTCGATTAGCCCACTATTTCAGCAGTTTTAACCGACAATTTAACCGATTAAAAACGTTTCGTTCGGTTTAATTGTCAGTTAAAATCGGTTAAATTCACCAAGCAAAATTGAGTTTTATTAATTCGGTAAGAATGTCGGTTACAATCGGTTAATTCACCAGTAAAAATCGCTTAAAAAATAACAATTTCGGTTCAAAGGTCAGTTAAATTGGGTGAAAACGAGGGTTAATCGAGACTGGTTAAAACACCGGTTAAAAAGTCGGTGACACTGTTTGCCAGGGCATTATTCTGAAATTCAGAAATTCGCTACTTTAGCCATTCGCTATTTTGACCCCCACCGCACCGACAGTTCGAAGAATAATAATCTTTCAAAGATTTATATATATTAAGATATTATTAGATTAAATGAGGTCAAAAGAAAGTAGGGATACAAACTGATAAATTAGATAAAAGTAATGAATAAGGTACGATATGCAACTTGAGCTCACTCTGCAGGTTCGGTAATACGAAACACGAAATATCATTAGGAATTGTTTTCTCCCGCACTTACTTCAATGGACTATGTACGGGAGCTAGTCGCTGGGACGCCAAGTATTTTTTGTAGCGAGTTTATGTTGGCTAATGGACTATGTACGGGAGCTAGTCCCTGGCACACCAAGTTTTTTTTGTAGCGAGTTTAACTTGGCTAATATATTGGATTTGGTTTAATATTTTTGCAAGGAATTTTGTTTGTCAGCAATTTTTTTGAAAGCAATTTTTTTAACTTGGCGTACCATTTTTGTTTTGGGAAATAATGCTAATTCGTTCTTCATAACTTGTACTTGCACTTGATGTTGTTTGGTATAAATTTGGCTCGAATCGGTAGAGTGGTTCAGATTTTATGGAATTTTGAAATTTTGAATTTTTGAAAAATTGACATTATCGCTCTATTGTAACTTTTGCAAAACTTGAGATAGCGAGCTTAAATTTTGTATGTAAATGAAACAATATTCACCCATTATATATGTATAATTTAGTGACAAACGGTATGAAATTTCTTTATTTTATGGAATGTTGAATTATTTTTACAAATATACGTTATCACATTTACGTTCAGAAACTATCTAATAATAACGAAACAACATGTGCAAATTTTTAGGCGCAGCTGTGATATCTTAACATTCATCAGAAGTGTGCTGGTTTCGATGGGCAACAAGTGAAAGTCTCAATACGTTCTATGATACATAGACCGATTTCGACAAGTTGCGCAGCGAAGACAGAGTCATCTGAAGGTACTTGTATCGATTTTTACGAGTAGTTGTCAAAGGCGCTGCGGAAGTGTGCTGATGTTCATAAGCTACAGGTCGAAGCAACAATTGTCTTTTCATACGTGTGCTGATTCCGACGATAGCGAATCGAACACAGAGTCATCTGCAGTGACATATGCTAATTTTTTACGACGGGCTGTCAAAGCCGTTTCTCAGAAGTGTGCTGAGTTCGAGAATTACCGTGTCAAACACAGAGTCATCTCAAGAGACCCAATGCGTAAGTTTTGCTTTCTGATAAAGAAAGCTTTTTTTACTTTTTTTCTCGAGATTTGTATGCTTGGGTACTTAGGATGGTCTGACACTAGAGAAGTGGTTTAAACGGTTTGGTATATAATTTGACGTAAACAGATCAAGGCGGACATTTTATGGCACAAATGGTGAAAAATTCTTTCCCACGGTGACTCGCAAATTTTTACATGCCGGGCTGAAATTCCCCACAAAATAGACATTCATTGAATCATGATTGGTGTTGAATTTGACTATCATTGATCGAGCGATTCCAATTTTATGACAATTTAAAGGTTTTGAAAAATTCCACTGTACTCTTGTAAATTTTAAGATGATGTGTTACATATCGTGTGTCTCTCTCAGATCGCTATAAGTGCGAGTGCGGTAGCTGAATTTTCCCGAAGTGCTTTCTTCCCCTCGGTTGATTTTGCGAATAAAAGTCGAGAAGTACTGACTGCAAAGTGCCAAGACGCAGTCAGTACTTCTCGTCTTTTTCCTGAAAAAATCAATTGTGACCAAGTAAAAAACTTACAGTTTTTGTTACCGAACGAGCAGCACAACATCTCTCGCTGCATTTGTCGATGGGAATTCACGATAATGTTCCATCAGAATTAAAATGTGCCCAAGGAATAATGCTACCGTTTTTTAAAATTCTGGACTAAAATTCTGATCCTAGGATTCACAAAACATTGCGTTATTAAAAAGAACTTGCAAACTGCTTCTTAATTTTTTTCCCCTTTTGGATAGCAACCTCTATGTGAAAGTGTGATGATTGATCTTAGCTGCTTTCTGGAAGCTTTTCAAACGGTGTAAAATAAGTAGGGAGCAATTTGCAAATTTTTAATTTGCAGGCTTGTTTTGTATTTTATAAAAGTTGCTTGGAATCTACAAAAGTTTAAAAACTTGAATTCTTTTAAAATTAGAACTTCCCAATCGATAGTCGTTAAATTTTACTATAATCATGGTTCGGTGTTGGTCCATTCATGTGGTACATTCCAGACATATATTGTAATTTTCGAGAGCTAGTGCGTGAGCGCTATTATTCAAAAAAATTTAAATGCCATAAAATGCTTACTTGTTAACTGATCCACGTCAGATTTGGACCTGAACATTGTTTATAATAGTCATGAGAACCGAATTCGCGCCAAATCTATGAAAAAAAGAGCATTTTACAACAATGTTTTCTTTATTTCGAAATGATAAAAAAATAAAAAATACTGGGGTAACATCTTCAGTCTTCAATCATCGATTTTTTGTGAATTCGTGTAGAGAATTATAGCCGGATAGCTGACAAGTCACAGGAGTTGGAGAGTGTTTCCGCTTCTAGATGTTATACAATGGAAAGTATTTGATTGATTCCGAAAGCTCAATACCAATCATTGTATGATTCTCGTTGACTAGTATATACAATTCACACCGGATATTGTTTTTTTGTCCAATTCTGAAAATGGTGACTATCCGGATGTTTTTTTCATTGATCATCCAAGTGATTATTTTATTATCGATAACAACCACATAAGGCATCTAAAAACCGGAAGACATTATTTCGGTTTTGAGAACGCCATAAGTAGGTTAGGAGCGCTATAACGCTCGTAATCGCTTCACAAGCATTTGATGACAAAACTGTCATCAGTTTCAAGGAACGAAGTTACTCCGGGACCCTGTGACTGTTCCTCGATCCATCACTAGTTGAGTGGAGCAGCAACAATGGGTTCTAGACATAAACTCGTATCCTAGAACAATGTTGCATTGTTTTTTAGACGCGCACATCATACGCAATTGAAGTATCTCGGACGCACAATGTGTTACAAACATTGTGTTTTGACGTTACTTGGATAGCGTATGACCGCGTTTTAGTTTCGTTGAAAGACGCTTCATCGGGCTGTAGCGTGTCTCGGTCGTCTACGGCGCGAACTGATACTACAATGCGGCCGGCTGCACACAGAGCGCGCGGCAGTCAAGTTCCGGACGCCGCACGCGTTAGTCGATAAGGTAGAATAAGATTTTCTAGTTCAAATTTAGTGGCGCTGGGGTCACGTCGGTTTCGACTATGGGATTGCATATTCCAAGGCGACATACCGTACAGGAACCGGCCCGTATGGGAACTCATGCAGGTATCCACGCGGGATATACGGTCCTATATAGGAACCTACGTGGGTTCACTGTGCGAAAATCCCATGATAACACATACGATAAGACATACGTTAAAGAAGAAAACTAGATTTTTTCCCTGCTATCGCATGTCAGTATAATCTATATTCTGTGCCATATTATGTATTATTTTCTCGAGGTTCTTTTATAGAACTCCTTGAGGATTGTCGCAGAGGAAGTTCCTTCCTACGTAATCCCACATGGTTTACCCAGTGGTTTACCATGTAGGAAATTTCGATCTATGACACCCTAAATGGGATCCCATGTGGGTTGCTTTACCCACATCAGTCTACACAGGTTACTTTATGGGCTCTCCTCTAAATGTCTTATGGTCCTCGCCTCGGTCACAAAGAACGAGCATCTACTTTTTCAAAATTCCTAAAATAGATCTACGATCTCTTATATCAATATGGACGAGACTATGGCATCATTGAAAGTTTAGACGTGAGCCTCAATTTCCGGGAACTACGAGCTGTCGCTGGGAACGTGATTTTAATAAAAACAATGTAATTGATTTATCAGTGAGTGGAAATCAGGGGTAGGAAGCATCGATGGTTTTATCATTGTCGGTGGGTCAATGGCGTAGCCAGGATTTTATTTCGGGGGGGGGGGGGGGGGGACGTTAAAGAGAGTCACAGTCAACAAATATCTCTCTATATTATAAAAAGATCTCATTACCCAGAATCCCCTGATTACCCAGAATCTCCTGATTACTCAGAATCCCCTGATTACCCAGAATCCGCTGATTACCCAAAATCCTCTGATTGCCCAGAATTCCCTGATTACTCAGAAATCCCTGATTACCCAGAATTTCGTAACTGTTGTCATCACAGCCATTGTCATAGCAACCGTCTCTATAGGAATCGTCGCTATAGAGACCGGCGCCACAGCAAACGTTGCCATAGCAATTTTTTCACAGCAACCGTTGCTATAGCATTTTTTGACTCACCAACTGTTACCATAGTAATTGTTTTCATGGCTATTGTTGTTATAATGTCAAGTGCTATGCCAGAGCGATATATTTTTTCATAATAGATTGAAAGATCTCAGTAAAGCATTTGAAATATCCGGGGATTGGTGGGCTAAGCGGGCAGAGGGTACAAACAAAAGGCGATCAGGAGGGTAAATAAAAGGCAATCGGGAGGTGAAACAAAAGACAAAGAGTGTAAACAAAGGACGATCTGGAAGTGAAATAAAATACATCGTAAGGTTAAAAAAAAGACGATCTGGAATGGAAACAAAAGTCGATCGGGAAGTAAACTACACACTATCGAGAGGGGGAAACAAAAGACAATCGAGAGGGGAACACTAAGAGATGATCAGGAGGACTGTCAAAAGACGGTTGGGAAGAGAAACTAATGACAAACTGGAAGGGAAATAAAATACGATTTTAAAGGAAAATAAAAAAGGATCAACAGAGGAATGAAAATACCATTGCGAGGATAACAAAATACGGTCGATAGAGGAGACAAAAGATTAATATTTATAATAATCCATTAATATTTATAATAAGTAGTAAATATCAGGGAGTTGGCGCGCGAAGCGTGCAGAGGGTCGGAGCCCCCCTATACTTATGTATATAGGCCTATAGGGCATTCCATGTCAAGTCCAATTTTCCGCGGGATAGAGGAAGAGTTCCAATGGGATAAAGGAAGGGTTCTCGAGGGATAGAGGAGGGGTTCCCAAGGGATTGAGTAGGGTCTCCCGTCGAACAGAGGAGGGGTTCCCGAGGCATAGAGGAATTTCAGACGAATGGTATCAAGTTGGCGGTGGAATTGTAAAAAATATATTCGAAACATTTAACCGAGGTTTTGCGGTTTGCAAAGGAACCGAGGTTACTTTGTAATGATACCGTACTATCTACTTCATAGTAGTGTAGAAACGATAATATTTTGTAGTGTGTATTTGAAGATTCTGAGTTCGGAAAGGGGGGGGGGGGTGGCAGGGGGGCGCAGCCCCCCTCGTGTATATATATATATGGGTCATTCCACGGGATTTCGCACAAAAAAAAACCCGACCGACTCCAATTTTCGCCTAATTTTTTTATATTGTTGACTATGTCAAACGGTGCAGCCGTGAATTTTTTGAGAATTTTATTCTTATATTTCGACGAGCCATAAAATAAAAGGTGAAAAAAATGAAAAAAATCTGACGTCAAGTGGAATAATGATATCGACAAAAATAACTAGGTCAAAATTTTCGTAATTCAACGCAGTTTACGGTAAAAATAATCAAAATAAAAAATAAACATAACTTCTATTTTATCTATGTCTTTTACCAAGAAAAGGTACCATTTCGCTAATTTGGCCCCCTCCGATTTCAATACAAAAAATCACGAATATACTACATGGAGACCCAAACATTTTAAGCACAAGCCCAAGATGGAGAACGCATTTTACCCATTTTTAAAAAAATATTTCGGGTAATTGATTTTTTTAATTTTCTTCCAATCTTCTGCGTATTTTTTTATGTAATTGGTAATATTAGAAGGAGCTTATGTGATTTTTTTCATAATTTTATATGTAGATGTATTCGATTCATTAAATGTAATCGAATTACAAATTTAAAAAATTGTATTTTCGTTGCGTCTTTTACAAAAAAAGGTCCCATTTCACTTATATGGACCTCTCCGATTAAGTTAAAGAAATAACAAAATTACTATACGCCTCAGGCGTATCTCGCGACGCTAGCACTCGAGCGGCCACTGCGTGCGTAACGAGACGATCAGCTGATCGCACGCCCCAGGCGTAGCCCAGGCGAATCTCGCGACGCCAGCGCTCGAGCGGTCATTGAGTGAGTAAGAAAGCGATCAGCTGATCGCTTTCTTTTTTTTAAATTTTTAAAATTTGTAATTCGATTACATTCAATGAATCGAATACATCTACATATAAAATTATGAAAAAAATTACATAAGCTCCTTTTAATATTACCAATTACATAAAAAAAATACGCAGAAGATTGGAAGAAAATTAAAAAAAATCAATTACCCGAAATATTTTTTTTACAATGGGTAAAATGCGTTCTCCATCTTGGGCTTGTGCTTGAAATGTTTGGGACTCCATGTAGTATATTCGTGATTTTTTGTATTGAAATCGGAGATGGCCAAATTAGCGAAATGGTACCTTTTCTTGGTAGAAGACATAAATAAAATAGAAGTTATGTTTATTTTTTATTTTGATTATTTTTACCGTAAACTGTGTTGAATTACGAAAATTTTGACCTAGTTATTTTTGTCGATATCATTATTCCACTTGACGTCAGAATTTTTTTCATTTTTTTCACCTTTTATTTTATGGCTCGTCGAAATATAAGAATAAAATTCTCAAAAAATTCACAGATGCTCCGTTTGACATAGTCAACAATATAAAAAAATTAGGCGAAAATTGGAGTCGGTCGGGTTTTTTTTTTTTGCGAAATCCCGTGGAATGACCCATATATACTAGGATTTGGAAAAATTCGGGCTTGGGAACTATTGAGGGACTTGGAAAAATTCGGGCTTGGGAACTATTGAGGGACTTGGAAAAATTCGGGCTTGAGAGCTATTGAGGGACTTAGAAAAATTCGGGCTTGGGGCCTTTGAGGGACTTAGAAAAAATCGGGTTCGGGGCCATTGAGGGACTTAGAAAAAATCGGATTTGGAGGCTATTGAGAGGGACTTCATTTTTTTTTTAAATAAGCAATCTTTTTAAAAAATGGGCCTAAACTTATCAAACATAGGCCTAAATTTGTAAAAGAAAGGCAAAATTTTTCAAAAATAGTACCAAACTTGTCAAAAATCAGCCTAAATTTGTAAAAAATAGAAATTTTTTAAAAATACATTAAAATTTTAAAAAAATAGCCCTACATTTTTCAAAAATAGGAAAATTTAAACAAAAATACACGAAAATTTTTCGAAAATAAGGATAAACTTGTCAAAAATAGGCCTAAATTTTTCTAAAATAGGTAGAATTTAAAAAATAGGCCTAACTTTGTCTTACATGGACCTAAATTTGTCAAAAATAGGCAATTTTTTTTTCTAAAATGAGCAAATTTTTTCAATAACAGACAAAATATTTCAAAAATAGGCAATTTTTTTTTTTTTTTCAAAAATACACCAAATTTTTTCACAAATCGGTATAATTTTTCAAAAATATGACTAAATTTTTCAAACATAAGACTAAACTTGTCAAAAATAGGCAATTTTTTTTTCTAAAATAGGCAAATTTTTTCTAAAATAGGCAAATTTTTTCAAAACTAGGCAAATTTTTTCAAAAAGAGACAAAAATTTTCAAAAATACTGTAGCGGTTGGACCGGGCGTTTGGGGAAGTGTCTAGGATGGTAGTGTAGATGCGTTGCCGAGGTATCGAAGAAAGAAAAGATATGGTGATTACCGGGAATCGAACCCGGTATAGTCTATTCCTAAGCCAGAGCGCTAACCGCTGCGCTGATGTCACCCATGCTTTTCTCTCATTCGAATTGTCTTCTTATATGCAATGCAGGGCCGTCATACACTACCGCTTGATGAACTCGACGTCCTCGTCGACTGGGTAGAGCGGGTGTCCTATTACGCGATTGCAGTGGAGACGCTGCACTCCATCGGTACAAGGCGCAGAGCAGGTAGCCTTTTGCCCGATTGCAGTGAAGCGTCGACGTACGCTCCATCGGTATGGGGAAGTGTGTAGGATGGTAGTGCGGATGCGTTGCCGAAGTATCGAAAAAAGAAAAGATATGGTGATCACCGGGAATCGAACCCGGAATAGTCTATTCCTAAGCCAGAGCGCTAACCACTGCTTTGATGTCACCTATGCTTTTCTCTCATTCGAATCGTCTTCTTATATGCAATGCAGGGCCGTCACAATCCACCACATTTAAAAAAAAATCTGTTTAATTTTTCAAAAATACACCATATTTTTTTCAAAAATCGGTCTAATTTTTAAAAAATATGACAAAATTTTTCAAAAATAGGACTAAATTTTTCAAACATAGGCCAATATTTTTCATAAATAGGCAAATTTAAAAAAAAATTTAAATAAGACTAAACTTGTCAAAAATAGACCTAAATTTGTCAAAAATAGGCAAATTTTTTCAAAAAGAGGCAAGTTAAAAAAAAAGCCGAATTTTTTCAAAAGCGGACTAAATTTTTCAAAAATAGGCTCTACAGGCTCCAAAGGATTTGGGGTCAGTACTTGGATGGGTGACCGCTTCTAGCCCGAATTATTCGAAGTCCCTCAATTCTTGACACGGCGGCGGCGGCGGCGGCGGCTGCGGCGGCGAGATGTTTTTATAATATAGAGAGATAAAGGCGTCATCTTCGGAGATTTCGGGGGGGGGGGGGGGGGGGGGGCGATTGCGACACACTGGGATGAGTACGGGCACTGCGACTACGACGACTACGACGACTACGACGACTACGACGATTACGACGACTACGACGACTACGACGACTACGACGACTACGACGACTTCGACGACTACGACGACTACGACGACTACGACGACTACGACGACTACGACGATTACGACGACTACGACGACTACGACGACTACGACGACTACGACGACTACGACGACTACGACGACTACGACGACTACGACGACTACGACGACTACGACGACTACGATGACGACGACTACGACTACGGTCGGGCAGACGAGAGCGAGTATGTCGCTCTCTCAGTCGCTCGCGGTGCAAAGCAGTGAGGGGGGAGGGCAGGAGGGTGGGAGAAATTACGGAGGGTGGTGAATGACGTCACGTTGCTAAAGCGACGCGGCAACGCTAAGCGTCTGCGTAGGTCGTTGGGTGTCTGGGCCGAGATCAATAGCGCACCAGCAACCAGGTAGAGTCGGTGTGAGTGGCTGTAGGCCTCTCAACGACGGCAGTCCAGGAGACGAAACCCCCGAGGTAGGACGTTTGCGAAACTAGACCAGCTAGCAATATCGGAGGGCGCCATGTCAGCTTCGCCACGCCGTTGGGCCTTGATTGCCTAGGATTTCCATCCTCTCCAGGTACGATCCATTTACTTGTTTATTAAAAATAATCTTGTAAACATTATTATTATTTTTAAATAAGAATAACAACAACAACAATAACAGCCAGAAAATCAAAAGGAAAACAGCATAGGGAATTTTCAAAAAGAAATGGTTTTTCGATGATTGCGCGTATGGTTTTCGTCGTTATCGCTGCAATCTCAATCGGGTGCGCGAGAGCCACATCCCAGGCGGGAGCAGCTCTTTGGCTGACGTGAGTTGGGCGCCGGTGTGTGCGAATTAATAATCGAGCACGATGACGACCGGGTATAAGTCATAAAGCTGACAGGAAGGGGCGGGTAGGTTCGCGCGAGGCTGTCGAGACAATCGAGGGTGGAGTAAAAGGCTGCCAAGGTGAGCAAGAGTACAAGATAGTGTTACGGCGAATGAATGTAACGCGTCAAAGGTATAGCAGGAGAGGGTTGCTCCTCTGCTTGTATGTTCGCGATGAGAGAAACGTGATGATGGATACATAGAGAGAAGGGGATGCCGCTGTGAACGACGTATATACTCGGTGTACGTTAGATCCGCGAAGGGGAAATCTCGGGGTTGGGTAGAGCTACAGCACAAGTGTCGACGTCGATCCTCGTCTGCCTCGCTTCTTTGGGTGTATACGTCGAGTGTTGCAGTGATTCAGTAAACTTAGATAAAACGTTTAATGGTGCAAGAAAAAAAATGTTAACATAGTACAATTTTTCAGAAAGAAGCGGGTAGTGAGATATTTAAAAATATGCTAAATAGAGTGTGTCCTCGAAACACAAGACAACTGGAATCAGCGAAGTGTTGCCAAGTGCTAGTCGTTTTTGAGGTGAACACTGTGAATATTTCATGACGCGGTGGATTATTCGATATAAGGTGAATTCTTGATAATTTGATGCTTTGCACAATAGCCGGTCGTTCTAGATATACTAATACAGGTGGTAATTCACCACTTGGCTATGTGGTGCAAGACGAGACGATAATATATACGTAATATATTAATTCGAAGGAACGTCAAAAAGATTTAGCGATGTAATCGTGTTGGATGTAATTGTGAAGCATGCTACGCCTTGTTTTCGTGCAGGCTGGTTATTGGGATTCAGCAGCAGCAGCAAGTATCACTCATAGCGGCTACACCCGATCTGCTTGTCGACAGTTACCCTTAACACTTCTACATTCTTGCTGCGCGCGTCATTGCATCTCCGGTGGTTTACGGCCTCGATATAACCCTGCTATAACACTAACGCTCTGCTATCTACTGGTTAACAAAATGAGGAACCTTGATGCAATTTCTTCCTAGCAAAACGAGACGCCCACCTCTGCTCCTGTTTACCGCATTACACGAGCACTAAGTATGTGCCAGCCGCTCGAATCCTACCACAGCACGTTCCGGGCTCTCCCGAGACTGTATGAGATGTCTCGTTTTCTCTGCACTCTTAACAAACGCAGCTTGCAGCATCAAGCTTGCGATATTGTGCGGGTATATGACACCGTTCAATCGCTGTCGGTATATGTATTAGGGCTGTCGACTAGTGTAATATTGAAAGTTATATTTTTTGAAGAAAAAAAAGATAACATACATAAACAGCTTATTGGTATCGAACAAAGTTGTTTACTCGGATCAGTAATGACCAATAATCTGATAAAAAAGTAGTTTAATCAATCTACTTCTTCGTGTGAATAACTGCGAGTTATAATAAGCAAGTGCTAAAATTGTCTATCTTTTTGAGACTGAATGCACGGCATGAGGTTTCTCTCGTTTTCTCTGTGCATCGACAAAGGCAGCTTACTGCATCATGCTTACGATATTGTAGAAATATCTGGCACTATTCGATTTCTCTCGGTATATTAGGGCTGTTGATTAGCGATTATAATATTGACGATTATTGTTGGTGGGTTTTTTTGTTCGGACATAATGTAACCTAATTCCGGTGTAAATTATATTTTCACCGAAATTGTATAGCTACCGTCAGCAGTGTGTCGAACTGTGTCGCAATCAGAAGTGGCAATATTCGAATGAAAATGTACTCAAAATTTTTGCGATGCTAATAACGATGAGTTACTATGAGCGAGCGCTAGAATTTTCTATCTTTCCCTGATGGACGAAGAATAAATTGAAGTAATTGATTTAAAAAAATGTTATTATTGGCTTCTTCGTTAAGCACTATTCACAGTTATTCAAACTAAGAAGGATTTCTGATTATTTTTGCTCTCGACAAACCTACGTCTATAAGGAATTATGGCAATCGATGTTGGCTTCCTCATTAAGGAAGCTTTGTAAAAAGTGAAAAATAATGAGAAAACTGAAAATTCCTATAAATTCGAACCCTTTTTCATTTCACTAAATTAGATATGTAGCATGACTATATCAAGTTTTGCGAAAATTAATGCAATAATGTAAATTTTTGCGAAAATTTAAAAACTTCACAAAATTTGAATCACTTTCCCGTTTTTACACAGGTCATTTCGTTCAAGTTCCATGCTCAGTTTTGATTCGATAGCGAACAATTTGTTCGAGTTAGAATGATAACAAACAGTCTTCGGAATCTCAAAAATAATATAAAATAAAAATGCTTGAACCAATATTTATAAAATGGGTATCAAAGAACCATTGGGCAGCGTTGTGTATATCATTAATAATTGAGCTAATTCGATTGAATGGTTCACGAGTTATGGTGTTATGGATTTTAGCCCCTCCATCACACACATATATACATAGAGACAGTTTTTCTAAACAACTTTTTTCGACGTTTGAGATCACTCGGAGTATACTGACATAAAAACTTCAACAACAAATATGTGATGACATGATAACATGTCATAACAACAAAAAAGCTTACGCTATAGGGAAGCAAAAGTATTGGCTTCGTGCGTGACCTTCATTCGCGGCCATTTTGGACAGTCAGCATTCAAAGTGGTGAAATTGTGCAACAGTTGATAAAAAATTATCACAGTAAAGCATGCTAGCGTACGTTAATTAACGATATTATTTATATTTCTTTAATAAATCGACACTATGAGTGCGCCAAAAGGGAAGGCCTCAATGCCATGTTGCGTCGGGAATTGTAAAAACACCTCTGTAAATTCACCGGGTGTACATTTCTACAGTTTCCCTACAGGAAAGATCCAAGTTTTCAAGCAGAAAAGGCGCGAGGACTGGCTCCGTTAAACGAAAAAAAAAGTTTCAGAGTTACTGTACGAACTAAATGTTCTCTAATCAATAAAAAGTTATAGACTACAATACTGTTACTAGGATTGAAACTTTACAATACTTACTTCCAATTTCACCTTGTACGGTGTAGTAGTGGAAGTGCCACTGACGTTTAGCGAATAACGCTGCACTTTATTAAGATACGTTTGTCTGAATCTGTTAACTCCTCCACTCGACGCACATGGCATACAGATAACGCCTTTCTTTTTATAATACCTTGCGGATTAAAATCAATTGCATGCGTTATCGCCTTGAATCCCGTTCGGATTATCAATTCCATCTTTCAATGCCGTTTTAATGCTGCTGTCAGCTGTCATAAACATAAACACCGGCGAAAAGTGCCGACGACACTGGGCACACGAAAATTTATGTACCCTTTTTACGAAATAAATCGAATAACAAAAAGCTATTACCATAACCAACATTACAAAAAAATTAATTAAACAACCTATTTTTTTATTTAAAACAATACTTTTCAGTTGTTCATTTAGTATAATCGGAAAATCGTCTGGAAACTATATTCTACCATAAAATCAATGCTTTTTTTATATCAACTGTTGCCGAGGTGTGCCACAAGCGGCGCTGGCATCTTAACGCACTAAGCCAATTCTGAATATATTTTTGGCCGAACGTGGCCCATCCCTGGCCCGGGATACTTTATGAAATATCTTTTTTATTTCATATAATCCGTTCCATAATGATAACCTGTAGTACTTATTAGAGGCTGTTTAAACTTTCAAATAACGCAAAAAAAATTTCTCGAAAAATGGTGAAAAAAAGATTGGAAAAGTGCGGCTATCAAACTTTTTTCAATGCATCAATCGTATGTCATTTTCTCAAGAAAGTTTTATTGAATTGATGTGGGCATTATATTGATTTGGCAATTAGTAAATATTTTGATTAGTTTTTCATAAAAACGATAGATAATTGTTCCGAAATGATAACTGTTAATATCGTATACTGTTACGTATACGATAAGTGTTTATCTAACGAAGTGATGGAGATTTGCAACTCTGCTACGGAACAATTTTTATTATTTTCAGCTTACAATTTCCGGGTAATTGTTGTTTATTAGAAAACTCGCTTTATTTTTATGAAAATCTGAATAAAACAACGACAAATATGACGTTATAGAGTTTTTTTTTAAAGCATTAATCATGAGTTTTCGAACTTTCTAAATGAAATCTTAATTATTTACTGTGTGGTATTACATTAATCTTTATAAATGTACGGAGAAAATTAGAATTGGTCTGTCGTACCAAACTGAATATAATGATAAGACGTTAACGATGTGCTTAGTTTTCTAGCGCGAAACATGTCCAATAATTAGGTCTTTCGGCTTATAAACAGTGATGCGGTTAACGAATAATTTTTATTTATTAATATATTAGTATGAGTAATAAAAATAACTGGAGGGACGCTTTCACGGACGACTTGAACATTTTCAAATTTCAGAATGTATATTTTTCCCATTGATTATGAATTTTGCTTTATTGTTATGAGAAACTAAATAAATCGTGGAAGAAGATTAATTATTTATTGTATGGCATTAATAGTTATAAATTAGCCTTTCTAAACATACCTAGAAAATTCATTTTTTGTGTTGCACCAATCTGGATGTGATTAACGGATATTAATAATTAGAGTTTTATCTTATAAATCGTTGTGCGACTATCTGAACGAATAAATTTTCGACAGTCATGAATCTATGATTAGGGACGTTTCTTAAGTCTTTTTCGTCTCACGATCCCAGGACTTAAGATAAATTTTCAATTGATTACGAATCCCGTTTTATTTCAATGAAAGCCAAAATAAACTTCAGTGAAAAGAAAGTATATATAAAAATGTAAGGTTTTCGTAACATTTATTTTTGTTTTTGAGCCAAATTCTAAATAAAATAAAAATTATTTACATTCCGGTTTTAAATACACCTTCATAACTACGTCAAGAACGTTAATTAAAAAATGTAACAATATGCATGTGGTTATAAGACATTAATAAAGTTTTAACTCTTTAGCCAAAAACATGTGGCAGGAATTCATTCTTTTAGCTCACAAACAGTTCTGCAGCAGTGTAAACGTACAAATTCTGATGATATTCGCGTGATTGCCAAAGCAATTGTAACTTCAT
This sequence comes from Ephialtes manifestator, assembly GCA_963970395.1. Classification (NCBI taxonomy): domain Eukaryota; kingdom Metazoa; phylum Arthropoda; class Insecta; order Hymenoptera; family Ichneumonidae; genus Ephialtes; species Ephialtes manifestator. The sequence goes on from OZ019981.1 coordinate 3,488,310, forward strand.
ATAGCCCGTAAACTTTACGCAATCATGTTTCTACTTTATTATAGAAGAAGCGAATGAAAATGCTCGTGCAGAGCTCGTGCCAAGTCGCTTGACATTCGTCTTCCAGTTCTTCAACTCTTCGATTCGATGGATAATCATAATTGCAATTAATAATTATTGAGATACTAGGAAATGATATATCGTTTATTAATAGCGGCGAGATTTCGTGGTTACGGGATATGATTCCTGGAATAGTATTATTTAATTGGCGGGATATAGAATTTCAGACGGGGCGATTTCTTTCGAGGGTGCGAAACACACACGCCTGTCCAATGTCCAGTTAGTTAGGGGAGAATTTATAGCACCAAAGTATTGCGTGTCATCGAGGACACCCTCGCGTGTCGGAACTTGTCTTTCTGGATACCCTTGCAGTAAATACAACTCGATCACGCATTACGATAAGTTTAATCATTTTTAATACGCACATATTTTGGGCTTATGAATCAGGGTTAAAAACCATCATTCCCCGAGTAGAAATTTTGACCCTCCATTGAATCTAAGGAATTTGTACGATTCGCGCGGAGTCTATTAGGTTGAAAGAAGGGTATCATGTATTAAAATTATAAATAAATTTGATCCTACCATACACTGAGAGTTTGTTAACATTTGGTAACAGTTAACAAATCTTGGTTAAATATGGCGAAATGAACCATTTAGTTATTCCTATTGAATCTCACTTGAGCTAAATAAAATTTGCTTGTCGCAAATGAAGCTCGCTGACATTTGTTAACAAATCTTATTTAGCTCAAGTGAGAATCAATAAGCATAACTAAATGCTTCATTTCGCCATATTTAAACAAGATTTGTTAACTGTTAACAAACTCTTCTCTCAGTGTACTTCCAAAATGGCAGAAAGTAGACATTCAGAGTCTAGGGAGGATAAGGGAGGGTTCATCAAACCCTATTTCAACCTCCGCAGAACCTGTAGACTCTGCCGGGGCACGTTAAAACTCTCTGTGAAACCTCCAATAGCTACTGTTATGCACCCACAAGAATAAAATTAATATTATATCTCAAGTTCGTAATTCGAGATGGATGGAGGTTCGAAAGAAAAACACCCAGTTTTAAACAATTAAATGAAATTTAATTAAAAGAAAAAGACGTACATCCGTTCACGCCCATTGCCAGTGTCGAAGTGTGTCTTCCTTTTACTTTTCTCCGCGCGTACGCAGCGCCAGACACCAGCCAACCGATTTCCTCTACTCTTACGACCCATGCGCGCTTACATTCGGTCTTCTTTCATCCAAATAGCCCTCGATTTGTAGCTACAGTAACTCTCTCTCTCTTCTTTTTTTTTACAAGCCTTACATCTTTTTTTTTCTTTTATAAACTTTATATTTCGTTTACCTGTTGTAAAACTTGAACAACATGAGAAAATAATAGTACGTGAAACAGAACATAAAAAAAATAAATAGTAACTTGAAGTATTCCTTATCTCCACTTTTTTTTTTTTTAATCGTCATAGCGCTTTGGTTTTTTTCGATTGCGTTGTGGTTGCTTACGGACAGCTTGCATCGTGGACAATCCATGCGTCTCGTTGTTCTTTTCTTCGTCGTTGCGTTCTTTACCGTTGTCTTGTACTTCTGAATTCGTTTGATCAGCATCGCTCGAAGTCTTATCTCTGTTGGCTGAGATTTCTTCACCTTCGTCGTTGGAATCTTCCGAATCGCTACCCCTTTTTTCGAGGATTTGCCACCGCTTTATTTTGTCGACTGGTACAGTATTCGTGTGGAATCTTTGAGTATTTTTCAGACCAGGAAGATCCTCGACACGATATCGATCATTAGGTAGTACGGTTATAACATATGGCCCTTTGTAACGGTGGGTAACTTCAATGATTGTCCCGTAGCTGTTGGCGTTCGCTCAATCATGACTAAATCGCCCGGCAAATGATTGGGAGCTTTCGATCTCTTCGAATTGTAGCGCACACTCTGTTTCAATTGGTCGCTTCGTAAACGATCTAACGCTTGTTGTCGCTTTTCCTCCATTTCACGGCTCCTTTTGATTTCATCCTCAAGTCCGTCTCCGGTTATACTTCGAGGCGTATAGTTGAAAAGTAGCGAGAACGGCGTTTGTTTCGTTACATTATGAACGGTGTTTTTGATACCCCATTATAACTCCTAACATGGTCGTCCCAGTCTCTTCCTTCGTCGTTTTTACACATACTGGCAAGTGCCGGGGTGATCATGCGGTTATATCGCTCCACCTGACGTTAGCTCGAGGTGTCGCGGTCGAATTCAGGAAGTGTATAATACCTGTATCCTTGCAGAACGTTTTAAACATGTGGCTCGTGAAGGCGGTTCCTTGATCAGAGATCAAACGGGTCGGTGCTCCAAATAGGAGGGTTACCTCCTTCAGGAATCGTATCGTCGTAAGCGTCGACGACCACGATAAGGTAATTGTTCGCCTTAGTGCTCCTAATGAAAGGTCCGAGATGATCAACATGGATAGTATGGAAGGGTTGCCCAATTTTATCGATGGAGTGTAAGATGCCTGGTCGTTTACCTGCCGGATACTTATGCCGCAGACACGGCAAACATGCTCCAATGTACCCTTTCACATAGCGACGCATTCTAGGGAACCAGTACAGTTCTTTTAATTTAGTTAAAGTTTTGTCCAATGCGAAATGTCCAATATCATCGTGATTTCGTTTAACGATTTGCCATCTCGCTTTCTCAGGGACCACCCATTTAAGTACTTCGTCATCTTTGTTCGTTTGACGCTTGAACAGTCGTCCATCCTGTAGAGTAAACTCTCCATCCTTCCCACTTCCGGTTCTTAGCGTTTCGATGATCTCTCGCAGTTTTGGATCTGCACGTTGGGCGACCGCCAACCAGTCGTCGATCTCGACTTCATTTATTAGGATAGTCAATCCTTCGATTTCTTCCATTTCCTCAGGTTGGCCCCACGCTCCATTCAATGCATCTACATGGGGCATTTGTTTACCAGGTCGATGTGTCACAGTAAACGTAAATTCTTGAAGACGCAACCACCATCGAGCGATCCTCGGCACCAAGTCCTTCTTTGACAGTAAATTCTTCACCGATTAAATGCGGTCGAAATTTATCCGATGACCAGACCACGGCTAGTGTTTCTAGCTCGTAAGAATGGTATTTGCGTTCGGGTTCTGAGGTTTGTCTACTTGCGTAGCAGACGGGTTGCAAGATATCGTCGTGTTGCTTCTGGAGGAGGATAGCTCCAAGACCATTCATACTTGCATCAGTATGTAATTCAATTGGGTTCCCTGGTGTGAACGCCGCCAAGATTGGTTTCTCAATCAACTTTTTTCGTAAATATTGGAACGCGTTCTCTTGATCCTGTTCGCATATGAACGGAGTATTTTTTCGTAATAATTTTGTCAATGGTGCGGCGTGCGTCGCAAAATCTCGAACGAAACGTCTAAAATAACTCATGAGTCCGACAAATCGCCGAACTTCGTGCTCGTTGACGGGTTCCGGGAAATTCTCGACGCTCTTCAATTTGTAGTCGCCCGGCTGAATGCCATTTTCTGATATTTCGTACCCCAGAAAGGCCACCTTGTCTTGTAAAAATTTGCATTTCGAAAGCTTCAGCTTCAGGCCGGCAGAATGAAATACTTTCAACACTTGCTCTAAGTGTTTCAATCCTTCCTCAAATGTTCTGGTTGGTATCAATATATCGTCCATATAGGCAAGGGATCCTAGCTGCGCGTTGATCATCCGTTGAAATACGGCGGGCGCGTTTGTCAACCCGAAAGGAACTCGGGTGAATTCATAATGTCCACACGTCGTTGTGAAATGTCACAACAACGTGTGGACGTCAACTCACGTGATTTGCATCCGGCTAATCGTTCTAGTTGATCGTTGATGAGCGGAAGTGGATACTTGTCTTTCTTCGTTATTTTGTTCAGCGCTCTATAATCGATGCACATGCGTTTTTCACCGGTCTTTTTCTTCACTAACAGAACAGGAAACGAATAGGGTGAGTTAGAGTCTACAATAATACCGCAATCTTTTAATTACGTTGTCATCTCTTTGACGAGCTCCCGTTCTTGATGCGACAGGCGGTATGGTCGAAACGTTATCGGCTCGTTCGAAGTAAGTTCAATTTTCATCTCGGCTTTTCTGGTCACGCCCAACTCTCGGACCGTCAGCGCAAAAACATCCCGATATTGTTGAAGGAAGCTTATGAATTGTTCACGTTCGCCAACTGTTAAATTCGGATCCGTCTGTATACCTTCTTCAGGTAGTGGTCCCAATTCTGGGACAACGTGTTTCAACGTGTAGCGTCGTCGTGAGTTCACCAGCGCAATCAGGCTTGCAACTTTCGGCGCGAACTATACGCTCGCCTTGATTTAAAACAATGTTTTCCTTGCAGGTATTCACGACCGGAACATGACTCATTCCCGTTTCGTTTAAAGTTACGATACATGTCGGTATGCGAAGCTGTTGGACGCCCTGTATGCGATCTTGACAGTCGATATACAAACTCGAGACCTCTTTCTTCGTTTCGGTGTTAACATCAACAAACCCGATATAATTCTGTGGGATGATGGTTTGTTTCTTGGCCCAGAGACTGATTTTTTTTCGCTTAGCGCTGGAATTGTTAGACTCGTCAACTGTCCAAGATCATCTTCGACGTCAGCACTTTCTTGAAAAATTCGTATATCATTTTTTCTTTTGACTATCGTGACGTCTGATCTTTCGGTAAACAGCTGACCCACGAGAAGTGGAATCTCTTGCACAAAATCCGGAACAATATAGGCCGGTACCGTGGCTTTCGCTTGGTCGATTGCAAGCTCAAAGTCAGTCATCCCCAATACTTCGACTTTACCGGCGCCGTATCCCCCTATAGTACACGGTTTATCGAGTTCGCGAACTTTCAATTTGAGTTTATGTATTAAATCTTGTCTTATCGTTATACACTTACTTCCCATGTCGATGTACGCTCTCACCTTCACGCCATTTATTTCTGCATCGTGAAAGTACTTAAGGTTTCCATCAACGCCATTGGGATTCGTAATAGTTAATACTTGTGGTGACTCATCGCTCGTTCCTGTGGTATCACACTCGTCCGTCTCTAATCGACTCTCTTCATTATCTCGAATGTGTAGCGTTTGTAGGCTCTTCGCTAGTTTCGTATCAAACTTACCCTCTGTACATTTTGCCTCCAGATGTCCAACTTTGTTACATTTGTGACATCTCTTACGCTTTTGTTCTTTCGGACACTGAGCCGAGAGATGACTATACTCTTCGCAATTGAAGCAAAGAGATTCTCCTTTGTCATTCTTCACGGGCTTCCTTTCGGGTTGCTGGTTCGGTCGTCTGATATCGCCGCTTTTCGTCCGATTTGTATCTTCGCCTTTCGTGACCTTCATCCGATCCTCCATTCTCTTGAGGCTCACCAGTAGATTTTTAAGGGACGAAAACTCCTGTGCACTTAGTGCTTGAATAACGTTGTTATCATTTAGTCCTCCAATAACAAATTCAATAATGTCTTCATCGATCAGTCGTCATTATCTCGCTAGTCCTACTATCACGTGAAAGTACTCTTCCATTGATTCCCGAGATTGCTTTTTCCTGGCCACCATCTCGTAATACTTCCTCTGAATACCGACAGCACTCGGAAACGCTTCTTTTAGCAACTCTTTCCTCTCGTCCCATGTTCGTTGAGTCGTCTCGATAGACTCATACCAGATCTTAGCAGATCTCCTGAGCTTTGTCAGTGCGTAACAAATTGTGGCTTTTTCGGACCATTTGTAGGCCTCTGCATATTCGTCGATTTTTGTCACCCACATGTCGACAGTCTGTAGTGAATTTTTGTTCGGATTGAATTCAGGAACTAACTCAGCCACTTGTCTATCAAACTCGTGTTCCGTTGATGTGGATTTTCCCGCTATTTGCGCCTGCGTAACACTCGATACAGTTTCCCGGATTACAGTTTGTAACAATGATTGCAGGTCGAATGGGGCTGTCTGATTCGTTACAGGAATTTGATGGTGTGGCGGTACGTATTGTGGCACATACGAAGCTTGATTTTGAGACATTCCAGTTGACATAATTGGAACATGCGATACAAACGGCGTCGAAGCATATATTGGGTTAAACACACTTGGCGGAGGTGTCGACATCTGCAATGTACCTCGATTTTCGTAACTACCGACGTTAGTGTACTGTTGCGCAGTTGGTACAACCGATGGTGGCCACATAGGTGTCGCCATGTACTTCGAACCCGAAGCCACGTACGCAGAAAATGTCGGATGTGCCGTTGTCGTAAAAGCCATGCTTGAAACCGATGTTTCGGTCTCTGGACTTACCGTAGAAGCCGATGTTTTGCTAATAACCGTTTCATTGCTCTCATCGTCCGATATTTCCGCTGTATTGGAACTATCTTGTCCGTTCGTTTTCTTCGGTGTTGGGCTTTGTGCACTCATCGTTTTATTCTTTTTCTCTTTTTTTGTCTGCAGCGCGTAATACTGAGTTATCTTTTTCTCTAACTTCTGCAGACGTTCACTTTGTCTCGTAACACGCGTCTTTTACATGTACGCGTCTCTTATGAGAGACGGTATTTACGAAACGCGCATCACTTTGTTTTTTTGTCAACGACAAAGGAACACAGTCCTCACTTCGCGTTTTACGTACTTACGTTCTTCGTTCGGCTCGATTTTTGTTCTGATCCCGCTTCTGATCTATTATCTCTCAAGTTCGTAATTCGAGATGGATGGAGGTTCAAAAGAAAAACACCCAGTTTTAAACAATTAAATGAAATTTGATTAAGAGAAAAAGACGTACATCCGTTCACGCCCGTTGCCAGCGTCGAAGTGTGTCTTCCTTTTACTTTTCTCCGCACGTACGCAGCGCCAGACACCAGCCAACCGATTTCCCCTACTCTTACGAGCTATGCGCGCTTACATTAATATTAATTACTAATAATTAATATTAGGATGTATATTTTGCAATTGGTCGTCGTACAGTACTATTAATAAAATCAATTGATTAATGTTTTTTTAAAACCCTGGTACAATTTGTAATGCTAGCTCTGCGGAATGACATCTGCAGGGCGTAAACCTGAGACCTAACTATTTATCTAACGTACAGAAATATGTAGTTATGGATGGCTTCGAATATTTGAATGAAACCGATTGCGAAACAACTTTGTCGAAAATATTGACAATTAAAATGTCTGAGTTAATATTTTTTTTTTCGAACTGGCAAAGTTAAAAAGTTGATCTCATTGAATAACCATTGTTCACAATCTGAAAGCAAACTCGTATACGAATTTATTTCAGTTTGCGTTGTTAAGTAAATAAAAATATAATCACGACAATTAAGAAACCAGACATTTTGGTCAGTTTTATTTTAAATAAAAATTTGTAATAAAATTTTGATATAAGCTGCAATTTCCAATTTGCCGGTATGCACTTTATATATTGATTGCCTAACTCATTTGGCTTCGGTTGCACTGAGAGAAAAATATAGTAATTTAAAAAAATATATAGTCCGTCCGACGATAATCTAACTATAAACTATAATTCCCATGATAAACGTCTCTATTTTATGACTATAGCAAAAAATAATTATAGTGACAAACATCAAAATGATAATAATTTCTTATATGTCGTTTCGTTGCATATACGATTTCAACGTTTGTTTCCAATAACTTTGCAAATATCGTTTATTGAATTATATTATCATCCCTTCAGCCATAAAACATTGCAAGCCTTCCTATATTACATACAACGATATGCTTTTCTCTCAGTGTGCGGGAGCACTTAGTGTAGAGACTTGTTCATCGACGCATTTGGATTTGAGTAGGTTATACAGGTTCAACGGAGATTCTATACGTCAAATAGGATATGCAGGTTGTAAAAGTTGAGCTGGCTATAAGAGGGCCTACACTGAGTCTCGGAGGCTCAACGGAGGGTCGCACGGAACCGTTGAATTTGCAAGTAGGATTTCTGTAGGTTGAACTGAGGGTAAAATCGGTGACAGAATTCGCATGTACAAACGATCCGGGTTTTACGGAGTGCTAACGATATGTACAAATTATGACTCGGGTACTTTCTTTGGTAAACATTGAAGGTCAAATCATTATCAGTTCATAATAATAACCTGCAGTGCGTATACAAGAATATTTCCACTTTTGAATAACTGGTACAAAAAATTCATATTCAATAGAATTTAACAAAAAAATGTAGATGTACGGTCCCACATTTACATTTTAATGCGTTCAGTTTGAGTCCCCATTTTTTTTATCACAATTTTCATGAAATTTTCTGATTTTCTGTTTTTTTAAATTATTAAATACTTCTTTTACATTGTTATTAAACATGCAAATATTTCTTGCAAAGTAATAACTTCGAATTCAATCATGAGATAAATGTTCATAAGATTAAATTATGGAGGCTTACAAGTCTGGTCCACACCAGATTGCTTGCTCTGTAGTTAGAATCGGTTGATCCTTTGAAGGTGATTATTTATTCCGGACGATGAAATCGCTGATTATGATAAGATTTTACCGATATCTGATAAGAGTTTGTATATTTAGTGTGTAGATTAGGGTATATAATTACGTTTCATCACGATGATATTCGCTTTTTAAGTTATTTTAAGCTATTTGGTACTGTGATGCAGTGGCTAGTGTACTTGCCTCCACTTAAACCAGAGCATCAGTGGGACAAGGGTTACAATCCCGCTACCGTCGTTTCGCAGAAAATAAAAATATTCAGTGTATAACTATGTATAGGTACTTTTATTCGGGTGTTTATATTCTCAGCGAAAGACAATTCGCTCCGGCAGCGCGAATAGTTTCCGAGACTGACTGTATCGACAGAGGTTTTCTGCAGTTTCCCATTGTCCTGTGGGTTGTGCCCAAAGACGAATGCGGTATGGGAGGGGAAGTCGGCTGCAGCCGCATCACGTAAACCAGTCTCCCGGTCGGGGGGATGCAAATCCACTAATAACAGAGTTTTTACGAAAAAACAGGATAATCCTGATCGACCCTGTATAGGCGAATATGAGGGGCTATTCATTTTCCATTTAGACGCACACAAGATTTCAATGAGGGTCTCATTTCGTGCGATTTCCTGTGTGTTTTCAGTGATTTCAAACACTTTGCGATTTCACTGAATTCATATATTTTCGGGTGATTTTCAAGACTCCAAATTTTTCGAATTATGATTTCAAACCACTGGAACTCAGTAAGAAATCGCTTGCATTTTCGGAAAACCCAAGAGAAAGTTACTTTTGGAGAGGGATATTCAATATGGAGTCTTAAAGAAACACTCGAAGCTTATAAAAGATTTTTTATTTTCTTAAAGATAACATCATTTACCCGAGCAGAAATTAATTAAAATTGTCTGAAGTACCAGGTCCAGATGAGGTATCGGTCAGGCATGCCTGATCAGGCTAACCTAATAAGGCCCTGGTCCTGTCTGGATCATGTATCGGTATAATATTTCAAAACTGGCTCACCTGAAATATTCACCATCAAGCCGGCTTCAGGCACCGACCGGGCATTTCTGACCCGGTTCGTTAAGTGAGGTCCCGACCCCGCCCGGATTATGTATAGGTACAACATTTCCAATGTGGTTAGACTAAAGTTTTCCATAGCATGCCGGGATCAGACATCGGTCAGTCACTCCTGGTTGGGCTAGCCAGATGCGGCCCTGCTTTTGGCCAGAATATTCAAATCTGATTGACTGTAAATATACACCACTTCAGACGAAATTATCACAGTACTGGAAGAGCATATCTGCCATTCCCTGTGTACAATAAATAAATGAGAGATGTTTCCTCTCTAATATTGCTTATTATTGTAATAATATCGATTAGAAATAGTTGTATTTTTATATATGTTCATACACAATTATTCATGTATAAGGGGAACAGCATATATTTTCTCGGCGACTGCGTCACTTATCCAGTATCCAAAATCATCATTTTGCGATCGATTGACTCTATGATAAACATTTTTCGACGTTGCACGGAGAGAAATTTATGTGTTATGACAACATAAAACGGTGACAATAACAATCGTTACGTTAGGCTGACAAATCTGGTTTGCTATGCTGATAAATCTTTTGTTCGGCTGACAAATCAGTTTTGCTATGCTGATAAATCTTTTGTTCGGCTGAAAAATCTTTTTGTTGGGCTGACCAATTTTTTTTTTGTTATCCTAACAAAACGATTTTTGTTGTCACCGTTAAAAAAGATTATAAATTTAATATACTTATGTATATGAAATTTACAAATTTTGTGCATGAAACTGTGATTCATGTACCGAGTGCTGTAAATTTAGAAATGTATTGTAAAATGAATGTACCTGCATTGGAATTTAAGAGCAAATCATTGTAAATTTACAAAACTTGATCAGTAACTGTATAATTATATGACAAGTTTTTGAAAATTCCTGCACTTCACTCGAATTTTATAGAAAAATCACCTAACTTTACGAATATTTTGTAACTTAGATTTCAAACACCCACACTGTAAAAAAAGACTTGAAATTTAATGTACTTAGGCTTATAAAATGTACATACTTTGTACTTGAAACTGTGATTCAAGTACTGAGTGCTGTAAATTTCCATTTCTTTTCCGAAATTAATGTACCTAACTGTAATTTTAAGTAATATTTATTGTAAATTTACAAATCTTGAAACACGAATACAATTTTTTGTATTCGTTTGTTCGTATGTGAAAAAAGTTGATAATACGCTGTTGAAAATGTCAATAATAAAAAGTTAATATCTGTTGATAGATGCAGATTTTATGAAGTTTACATGTAACATTGATGTAGGTATTTAAATCAATTTAAAAAAATGGTAATAGCAGGGCCGGCAACCTAACGATTATGAGTAGAATGCGTTATGCATTATGTTCACTTGAAAATATTTCCGTACACACTTCACGCTCTGATAGCAACCAATTGAACATTTTAATATGTCAATGATAAGTACGGTTAAAAGAATAATAGTTGTAGAACTCTTATGCCATTTTGATATCCAAAACTACTAAGTCTTTGATAGCGTAGCTGGTAGCGTGCGTGCGTTGTTAGGTACTTAGATAGGTAGGTCGTAGGTTCAAACCCCGGGGTAGGCGAAAAATTTTCTTTGGCGAAAACCAATACCCAACCCAGATAGACATTTGGTGGCACAGGAACAGCATAAACGCGTCACACAACGGATGCTATGTCGGAATTAACGTAGCGATGTACGTCTGAATTGAGCTATTATGTGACGGCATACCGTGCCATCTTTTCATGACGCCAAGGCAAAGCCATATTTGTGGTACTTAAATATTATGGCGTGGTGCACTAGTGGCACTACAATGTCGCCATGCTTCAAGTTCAGATTATGTCTCTATGGTGCCATAATTGCTCCATGTCGTATCATTGAGTGTCTGAGGTGTGAACGTCATTCTGTTACTATGGTGCCATTTTTGCAGAATATTTGGAATGGTAATTGCAGTACGGTGACAGCATAATGGTGGCACACCATGCTGTGCTAAAAGTCGTTATCGATCTTGACTGTCAGTTAGGAATCGTAAGCGTTTTATTTCTTTGTATCTGTTACTTGCATTATGTTTTAGTTTTTTTTCTTGTCTAACATTTCAAATCGCGAGTCAAAAGTGTAAGACAGAACAGAATCTTTTATCTTCTCCGATATTAAAGGGTTGGTACGCTCGAGAGGTTTGACACGTTCGAAGAGTAGACCCTTCGTGTGTAGTCGAACTCAGGCAGCTTTGCATTCTTATATACGTTGAGGCTTCAAAACACTTGCAAGAAACGCGTCATCCGTTCACCATCTAGTGGTATCATATGAAACACTGGTGCCTAACTCTCCGCTAGATGGCGAACGGACGGAGCGTTTTTCGCAAGTGTTTTGAAGCCTGAGCGTATATATAAGAATGCAAAGTTTTCCTGTGTTCGACTACACACGAGGGATCTACTCTTTGAAAGTGTCAAATCTCTTGGGTTTACCAACCCTTTAATATTGAAGAAGATAAAAGAATCTGTTCTGTTTTATTCTTTTTACTCAGAATTTGAGAGGTTAGACAAGAAAAAAAATAAAACTAAAAATGTCTAGCTGACAATTAAAAAATATCCATAACGACTTTCAGCACAGCATAGCGTGCCACCATTATGCTGCCACCGTGCTACATTTATCATTTTTAAAATTGTATAAAAATGACACCATAGTAACAGAATGACGTTCAGACGACGACATGGACCAATTACGGCACCATGGAGACATGATCTGAGTTTACAGCATGGCGACAGTGGAATGCCACTAAGCCTGCACGGCACGGTATGCCGTCACATAATAGCTCAATTCGGACGTACATCGCTACGTTCATTCCGACATAGCATGCCGTTATGTAACGCATTTATGCTGTCACAGTGACACGATAGGATACTTCCACGGCACGTTTGTCTATCTGGGTACAATTCCAAATGACATAATGTGTCTGAAAAAATAATGCCCGAGTAATAGTTCTATTTTATTTTTATTGTTTTTAAGCCCATTTTAAATTTCCAACATATATGTGCTTGAATTTTAAGGTACTGCTTTGCAACAAAAAATGTATGACGTATATTAATTTTATGTACAATATTCAGAAATATTTGACGCGGTACATTAAATTTCAAGTACAAAGTTACTGCTATTTTAATAACATTGAAATTATTTTCATGTGTACTAATCTTGAATTTTCAACACATTTGTGCTTGAAATTTAAGAGACGGTTTGTGAATAAAAACTTCCGGTACAGGTACCTTAATTTTCAAGCAGATTTTTTTTACAGTGTGGATATATGTACATAAATCTTTTAAGACTACTCACTGTTCCTTTTATTTTTATTCTGTTTTCGTCTTTAGTTTTGTATATATTGTAACGAATGATGCGCGCCAAGTTCATTTCATATTGGGGTTGAGACCGAACACGGCACACTAGACGAAGCACTTGACAACCGACTAACTTGACAACGGAGACAGATCAACAAGACAGTTTCGGTTGACACCGCGACTAGAGAAGACGTGACAGCGATCGAGTTTCGATAATAAAAGTTACGTGATTTTCTAATAACCCGAGAGTTTTATTTCCACGTGCGTAACATTGGTGTCAGAAGTGGGATTTTCTGCACTGTTAAAAAAAACGCGTTCGGGGTAAATAATTTTATTGAGTGAGTGATCAAAAAAAAAAAAAGTGATGAATACGAAACGCGCACGGCGACCCCGACTGGATTAGTCAGTTGAGGGAGGAAATCAAGAAGGAGAGACAGCGGAACCAACGACAACTTGAGGACGCTCTGGACGAGATTCAGGCCGCAGCCGTAGCACCCGCAAAGGAGGCCGCCGTGACATCGGCAAGGGAGGTCGCCAAGCTGATCGCCCAGGAGACAGCCTCGTTCACTGCTCGGGAGACGGCGAGGATCCTCATGGCAGAATTTCGCCAAAATCCACCAGATAATGTTCCCCCTTTCATTACTATCCCTTTTTCTTCTGCCTCCACTATTCCTATATCAAATTTGTCTCAAATTCACAAGGTTCCACGTAACCCAGAACCGCTTTCGCACGTGCGCGGTGTAAATAATAATTCTATTGACTCAAACGTTGCTAAGTATTCTCTCGTTTTGGCATTCCCCTCGAAACCCATTCTGATCAAGGTAGAAATTTCGAATCAAATTTTTTCAAAGAAACTAGGACTCTTTTGGGAATCAAGAAAACTAGAACAACCCCTTTACATCCTCAATCTAACGGTTTAGTAGAAAGGTTAAATAGAACTATTTTGCAGTATCTCTCCAAATTTATTTCGGAAAATCGAAAAGATTGGGACAAGTGGGTTCCCCTTTTTCTAATGGCTTATCAATCTTCAAAACACGAAACCACCGAATTTTCACCAGCTATGACCTGCTTGGTAGGGAACTGAAACTTCCCTCAGAACTTTTACGAGGAAACCCGAATGATAACGATTCTACGAAAACGAGCGATCTTCCTGAATTCGTTGACGAACTTAAAATTAAATTGAATACGATTCATGACCAAATCCGGAAACGATTCCTTATTAAAAGCGACAAGATGAAATCCAGATTCAACGTTAAGTCACATATGCTTTCCTTTAAACCTGGACAACAGGTTTGGCTTTATTACCCCCATAAAGTCAAAGGAAAGTGCCCTAAGTTACAAAGAGATTGGGTAGGACCATTTATAGTAAAAACAAAAATTAACGACGTAGTTTACAGAATTCAAAAACACCCGCGAGGAAAATTGAAAATTGTTCATATTGACCGTTTAGCCCCTTTCGAAGATTAGGACTATTAGAGGTGACAGATCATAGAGCGTCAGTGGGGGAAAGTGTATTTTGATTGCTTGGCTGGAGCCTTGGACGCTTCTTCGTTTCACCCGGTAAAGTGTAGAAAGGCGTCCTGTTAAGGGTTTCCGGAGAATCTAGAGGGTTGTAGCTGAATTTCTAACTGGGCTTGGTTAGAGTTTGGGACTTCCTGATCAGGTTTCGCTGGCTAGGGGCTGGGGTGACCTCAAAATAATCTTGGTTACTGATCATAATCTCGGTTATTGGTTACTTTAGAACATCCCGGGATGAATACCTGAATATTTTTCGTCGGATCGGCAACACTGTGGTAATATAAGGGTGCACACTTTATTACTCGCGCAGCAGTGACCGATATTATTTTAAAAAATCTTTCCTTAGTAGCACATTGATGACGGATATTTCGGGTTGACAATTCCGCGAAGTGATTTATTTTTTTGTGGTGCAGATTTTTTCGCAGAGTTATTTTTTATGTCACAGGTTTCCTTGGACTCCTGTGAATCCCTCCTTCCTTCCCACCATCCTTAAGGAATGTCTTCAGGATTCAGAGGACTCCGGAGAAACTGCACCAAAGAGCGAAATAAAATAAAGGGAAAGAAGAAGAGAAAGAAAGAAGAGAGAAAAACGATTTGGAACTTATGAATTTCTTGTATTATTTAAGGAATGACAAGGACAGTTGCGGGACAGAGACATTAATGCAAAATTTTATCAAGTGTCGGAAGCTTTTAATTTGTAAACACTGTCCTTCCCAGGTTTTTCAGCCATGATTTTCATTCGGGACTAGGGCAAATGCCAGGGCAGTGTAATTAGGTCGCGAGTAGAACTGGATGGACCATGGCAAGCACATCTCAGTACTTTTAGGGAGTTGCCGGGACGGCAACTCAAAAGGGAGGGGAGTAGTGTAACGAATGATGCGCGCCAAGTTCACTTCATATTGGGGTTGAGACCGAACACGGCACACTAGACGAAGCACTTGACAACCGACTAACTTGACAACAGAGACAATTCAACAAGACAGTTTCGGTTGACACCGCGACTAGAGAAGACGTGACAGCGGATCGAGTTTCGATAATAAAAGTTACGTGATTTTCTAATAATCCGAGAGTTTTATTTCCACGTGCGTAACAATATTTTGGATCTACAGGATAGTTCCACTATTCAAAAGAACCCCATTATTTGGCGATTTGTTCGAGATTATCAGTCCTTTATACTTCAATTTGGCTACGAAAAAAAATAAAGCAGTACACGGAAAGAAATTTTTGCTTGTGGCAACTACGTTTTCGATTTGCTGTACATAATGTCTAAAAAATTAGTTGCCTCAACCATATCGAATAGTAACCTCAACTATTCACGATTAGTTCTCGATTAGATTAGTTAGGTTAAGGGGAGGGAGTCAGGTAAAAAAAATTGAATTTGAAAATTCAATATCATCCAAATTCTCTTGCATATAAAAATGGTCAGTGAACTATGTCGTTGGTACTCGATGAAAGGATTTTTTACTGTTGTCTGACTTGCATATGCCTTTCAGTATTAACTTAAGCAAAGATCTTAGGTTTTCCACTCTGCGCGTGATTCAGACCAAACAGCTAGGCAGATTGGGCTAGTTGATGTCTCATTTTATTCTTTATAAAAAGATACACTGACTAAGCGGAGCAAAATTTTTTTTTTTTTCATCCTGAAAGCAAAGTTAATCAATGATTTAGAAAATAGCATAAAATTTATTTATTATAAATTATGTCACTTAAAAACTATTACCTTTTATTAACATTTGTTCCGCTTAGCCGGTGTATCTTTTTATGAAGAAGAAAATGAGACGTCAACCAGTCCAATCTGCCTAGCAGTTTGGTCTGAATCACGCGCAGAATAGGTTGAAAACCAAGTTTCAGCAAATGGCATCTAAAGTTTATGACTCAAAGAAAATGTATTGCACTGCTTTCACCTTTCAGGCATCTTAGTACCTTTAATGAACAAAACAAAAATATTATTTGCAAGTCAGGTTTCAGAATATTAGTAATTATTTTACAAATAAATGTTTTTTTTATTAACAAATAAATAAGTAAATGAATGCATAATATTTTTTAAAACCTGACAATAACACTGGGATGATCTCTTTTATTGACAACATCACTGACAATTTGTCCAGGGTTGAAACATTCAGAAATGTACTGCAAACACATTAAATCACCACTTCAAAAGAAATAATACATATTTGAACAATTCTGATGATTGTTGATGCTGTTTTAAACACTGTTAATTTAAAAAAAACAGCAAACGGCCAATGGAATTAAATTAATAACATAGTATGAACAAAAAATAAAAGCGTCAATTAGAGGTTATGCTCTCGAGTGTAGCAGAAGTCAATTTCCCGGCAGTAACACGCTGCGCATGCGATACGCATCAAACTATCATAGCGCATGCCCCGTTATTCGCGCGAATTCAAATATGATGTAAATGTTACTAGTTGCATTGGAGACATCACACTGTCATCGCATCGTTTATATCGCGTTTCACTATTTGTTTTCAAAAATGGTAAGCAGATAAAAATTTATTTACAAATACGTAATTAATTTTTTTATTTATAGAAAAAAATCATTAAAAAACAGTCATATTGCAGAAATCGGCAGTTTTTCCGCTTTATGTCTAAGATTTTGAAGGTTCAGAGATCACACTTAACTAAACAAAGCTGCAGAAAGTGAAATAAAAGAAAATTATTGAATTTAAAAAAAAAATTCAACACCCTTAATTATTTTGTGTCAACAAAAAATCGGCCTTAATGCCCGCATATAAAAACGATAAATAAATAAAATAGTTTCAAATTTAAATATAATATTCTAATAATTTTTTACGATTTTTGAGGAAATAAAATATAAATGGTACCGTAGAACTTGGCCATTTTTGCGAATTTTGGCTTATAACTTTACTAACACATAGATTATATGGAAATGAACATTTTTACAGAAAAAAAAATTCAATTTTTTGACATTTTTGACCTGACTCCCCCCCTCAACTGATCCAATCGTTGGGACTACCACTCGAATAGTTGGGACTACCATTCGAATCGTCGGTATTATCATTGGAATCGTCGGTATTACCATTCGCTGAAGAACCTTTCGCGAAAAAAAATTTCTTTCAAAAATATTAAACCGAATCCTATTAGCCAAGTCAAACCCCTTGGTAGATATTCAACAGATAAAGATGTTTTTCTACAAAAAACTTGGCGTGCCTGCGACTAGCTCCCGTACATAGTCCGTTGTGGAGTAAGTGCGGAAGAAGACAATTTTTAATTATGATATATAACTATATTTTCGCTGCTAGCTATTTCGTAGGTCTCGTCGTTTGGGATTATACTCGTTTTGATTTAACGAAGGTTTTTAAAGGGTCAAGTTTCAAATCGGGATGTATTGCCAGTAATTTCTTAACTAAGTACTTGGAAATTCTTGTGTCGTCTAATAAATGTTGAAAAGTCATGTATTCCGCAGCGGTTCGGTTTTCTTCCCTTACGATATCTGCCGCCTTTAACCTCATTTGGTTATTCTTTCTTTCTGAAACTGACCACTCAGATTGTTTTCAGAACATTCATAATCATTCAACGAATAATCATAATTGGAGACACGCTGTCCTCCCGTCCTGATTTCAATGGACTATGTACGGGAGCTAGTCGCAGACACGCCAAGTTTTTTGTAGAAAAACATCTTCATCTGTTGAATATCTACTAAGGGGTTTGACTTGGCTAATAGGATTCGGTTTAATATTTTTGAAAGAAACTTTTTTTTGCGAAAGATTCTTCAGCGAAGAACTTATTGTTTTCAAGTGATTTTTTTTATGGGATGGTTACACTTTTAATACTTGGTGTACTATTTTTGTTTTGAAAAACATTTTTTCACGGAAAAATAAAAAATAATTCCCCTCTTCAGAATAAACCCAATGAATGTTTTTGTAAATGGACCAACCGGTTGCTTTGAAACCAGATTTATGAGTGTTACACTCTGCGCGTAATCCAAAGAACACTGCTTCAAGGATTGGTCTTTGCTAGGTGTCATTCTAGTATTTTGGTTTTAGATTCAATGTACTGTGACGTGATTTTTCGCCACGCCACCTGCGCGAAGTGTAAACGGCGAGGAGTGTCGGATTTACGACCCTTGAGTCGGTGCACGTTTGCTTTACCGTGGACGGGTCATCACCGGAAGTCGCTCTCTGTCTCGCTCTCTTTATTATTTTCGTTTTAGCTACCTCGAGATTGTATTTATCGGCGTTTTATTAATTAGAGAGTTATTGTTAGTTTATTTGCATATTACTTTTCGACCATCTTGTTCCCTTATCTTCGGAGTCCCACCCCATCAGCCAGCTACCACCGAGGGATTGACACTCCGCCTGCAAACCGCTACTTAACGTCCACGCACTCGTCGCTTTCGCATGTCGTTTTCTGTCGCTCTCTTCGATGTTTCCAGTCGCTCTCTACATCGAGGGTCTTCGAGTATTTATTGAAGTTATTTGGATTTTGGATTTTTGGATTTTGGATGCTGAAGGTTCGCTCGAGACTTCAGTTTTGGATTTTTAGACACTGGTTATCAGAGTCGCAGACGGACACCGAACACCTGTGTCCGTGGATTATGGATGCCAAGGGAGCGCGCAGGAAAAGAGGGCCAAAATATTAACGCGCCACCCGCCTCCCTACGACTTCCCAGCCTGGCGCTGGACCATCCCCTGGAGTTCGGACTGTCGCGGTCCGGCCACCCCGGTGCCCCACTAAGAAAGGGCCTAGGAGCCACGGAGGAAGAGTTAATTGCAGTGTTGCACCTTTTATATTGTGGGTCCAATATCGCTGAAGCATCGTGGCCACGATTTCCGGCGTGAGGGGCCCCCCACTCTTCTAACCCAGCCACCGGATCCGAGGGGAAGACACCCGCACTCCAGCATTAATTGCTGCCTGAAGAAACTGGAGGGAAACAAGGATACAGACGACATACGTCCACGCGATACTGCGAGATGCACGCAATTCAAATTGAATTGCGCGCCAAGCGCGAGACTCGCAACGCATACGCGGAGCTCAGCAGCCACGCAGTTTCAATACCCGAGCGCGTGCGCCAGTGGTAGCCGGCAAGTGGGCGGAGTGGGGTAAAATCGATCGACGGCACGCGCCGTCTCGGAGAAAACACTTCCGCGTGAACACCGACAAGTAGTGGATCGATATCGGTTTTCCGCCACCACGTGCCATCAACGAGGAAGCGACGAGATTCCGGTGAGACGCAGCCCTCCCATCTACTGCTGTGAGTTAAGGATTCTCGATATACTTGATTGATTCGGCCCCGTGAGTAAGTTTGTTCTATTTCATTGTATTTTTCTTTCGATTTCGCGTTAATAACTCACGAAGGGCGCAAGTCGTTCGGTCGCCGAGAATCCTCGACATAAAATTGGTCGATTGGTTCTGTTTTTCGTTTCTTTTATATTTTTATCGTGTTCCGGGAGATATTGTTTGAGTTTAATTATTTTTATAGTGAAGCAATTATGTGAGATATTTTTTTTTGATATTTAATGTTCGGATTCAATACTCTCCCGGCGCGATGTATCTTATTTTCGCTACCTTTAGTAAATTCGGGTTATTAGTAATTGAATAGCTTGATTCTCTGAATATTTGATATTTGTAACCTTACGAGTGAGTATTTCACATCGTAAGATAAATTTTGGTAGTTCTCTGTGGGCTAATACCAAAGTCCTCAACTACCAAAATCCTCAAACCTGACATACCAACCGACCCCGACTGACGTACCGACCGGATTGAAACGCCACCAGAGGGAATTAGCGTCAGAAACCTAATCTGAAAATGCGGTACTGACTGAAATTTGCCGCGGAACAGTTGTGCTCAAATTATTTTTATTTCGATTGAAATTGCGAAAATAGAGCTGCAGAAAATGCAATAAAAGAAGATTCGGTCTCGACGCAAGAGTATTCGGTATTGAGAGTTATTAACAATACTTTCTCTCTCGCTTCTTCACTTTTAAATGGGATTCTTTCTAAGCAGCTTTATTTTCTATATGAGTTTGTGACGCCGAAAAAGAGAGAAAGATGAGCAAGGTAACGCTAGTGCTCATGACGGGAATCCCGATAGCGTGTTCGATGATGATAATGTTTTAATATAGTAATTAACGATACTAGTGCGATAAAACTTTTTCTGACGAATGTGAGTTTGCAGCACGAGCCGAAGGTGCGTGTTGCAATCACACGAGTTAAGAAAACGTTTATAACACAAGATTTAAGATTAAGATTAATTACATTATAGAAAAATATATTAGCCAATGAATTTTAAAAGTAATTGTTATTTATTCTTGAATAACAAAATCATTTTATTATATTTTTTATTCTAAGCACTAAATTGTAAACAAATTAAAGAACACATTCTGTTTATAAAAAGATCAACATTTTATATCGATTGGCGCTATAAGTACTAAAAATAACACGGCACACGTTTGATATTTAAAAAGGCGACACTTTTCAGGCGTCGAATTAACGCCGTGAAAAAAGAAGAAAAAAAAAGAAAACACCAATATGTCTAACGTTTGGTAGTTGAGTCACGATTTTCAACTTGTAGCATTGCCGATTCGAATTGTTCAAGAACTTGCATGCTCTCGGTTGAAACGGTGTTTATGCCAATCGCTCATTGACTCTATCGTTGATATCCTCGTCCTCTTGGTCCTCCTCTTCCTCCTCTTCGATCCTTTCATCATCTTCTTCGTCGACCTCTTCATCGTCAACTTCATCAGTAGAATCGTCAACATCGTCCTCGTTCGTTTCTGTCTCTCTTTCCTCGCTGTTAAAGTCTTTTATCTCGTTTTAATCATCTTCAGCAGCAGCGACAAGAGTTTTAAAAGCCGTGCGATCAGAAACGCTTCCATCAGGTGAAAACTCTTCGTCCGGGGAATCCGTGTCACTGCTGTTTAAAATAGACTTCAAATTTCTTGACTAGGAAATAGCCTTCAAATCTGTTGAGTCGAGACTTATTCTCTCGTTTCTCATGAGAATCCGCGGTTTATTACGCTCCTGTTTCGAAACATCGAAGGTTCTAACGATTGGAGGAGTCCTCACACGATCCTCCGTCGTTCTTCGGCGATTCGACACGTTTTTCGCTGAATTTCGCAGCCTTTTTAGTGGCTGACGATTGTTCACGACAATCGCGACATCGTTGCATTTTAACTTTGCTCCAAATGGCGCTGATAAATGCGCTACATCCAATTTCACGTGTTTGGTGGATGCGGAGAATTCGGAACAGTTTGATTGATGTTGTCCCGTTGTTTGTTCGCTATGCAATTTGTCGTCGCGCTCGTGACTTTCGTTACTTCGCGCATTTGCGAATTTTCCGTAATTTCCGTAATTTCTAGGATCGCTGACGTTTGGCTGCTGCTGCTGCTGCTGTTGTTGTTGTTGTTGTTGTTGTTCTTGTTGTTGTTGTTTCGCAGCTGTACCAATTTTATAAAGTCCACAAGACGTTTTTTATTGATCTCTGGGTCTTCTCCTGCTTTCCCAGCACCTCCTGGCCCGTACGATGCTGCATCTACGGACACAAAACAAATGTTTATCATCGTTTATCGGTTGTTCGGATATTCACGTAACTCGTATTGAAATGCTCGATTTCGAAATGTCGCGGCACACTAATATAATCACTAATTTTAACATGACAAACACTTAAGGGGAGGGAGTCAGGTCAAAATAATTAAATTTGTAAATTCAATATCATCCAAATTCTCTTGCATATAAAAATGATCAATGAACTATATTGTTGGTACTGGATGAAAGGATTTTTTACTGCCATCTGACTTGCATATGCCTTTCCATATTATCTTAAGCAAAGGTCTTAGGTTTTCCACTCTGCGCGTGATTAAGACCAAACTGCTAGGCAGATTGGGCTAGTTGACGTCTCATTTTTTTCTTCATAAAAAGATACACCGGCTAAATGGAGCAAAATATTTTTTTTTTATTCTGCAAGCAAAGTTAATAACTGATTTAGAAAATGGCATAAAATTTATTTAGTAATAATTATGTCACTTGAAAAATATTACCTTTTATTAACTTTTGCTCCATTTAGCCGGTGTATCTTTTCATGAAGAAGAAAATGAGACGTCAACCAGCCCAATCTGCCTAGCAGTTTGGTCTGAATCACGAGCAGAATAGGTTTAAAACCAGGTTTCGGCAAATGGCATCTAAAGCTTACCACTCAAATAAAAATGTTTATGCTGTTTTCACCTTTGGGGCACCTTAGTACCTTTAATGAACAAAATTAAAATATTATTTGCAAGTCAGATTACAGAATATTATTAATAATGTTATTAATAAATGTTTTTTTTTTACAAATAAATAAGTAAATGAATGCATAATTTGAAAAAAACCTGTAAATAATATGGGGATGATCACTTTTATTGACAACATCACTGAAAATTTATCCGGTGTTGACACATTCACAAATGTGCTGCACAAACATTAAATCATCACTTCATAACAAATTTACATATCTGATCACTTCTGATGTTTGTTGATTCTGTTTTAAACACTATTGATTGAAAAAAAACCGTAAATGGCCAACGGAATCAAACTAATAACATAATATGAACGAAAAATAAAAACGTCAATTCGAGGTTATGCGTCTCGCATGTAGCAGAAGTAACTTCTCGGGGCAGTAACACGCTGCGCATGCGATACGTGCTAAGATATCACAGCGCATGTCCTATTATTCGCGCGAATTCGAATATAATGTAATGTTACGTATTGCGTTGAAGACATCACACTCTCATCGCGTCATTTGTATCGCGTTTCGCTAACACGGATTTAAAAAATGGTAAACAAATAAAAATTTATTTACAAATACGTAATAAACTTTTTATTATATAGAAAAAAATCATTAAAAAACAGGTATATTGCAGAAATCGGCCATTTTTTCGGCTTCAGGTCTAAGATTTTGCAGGTTCAGAGGGTATACTTAAGGGGGGGGGGGGAGTCAGGTCAAAAATTTAAAAAAATCGATTATTTTTTTTTTCTGTGAAAACATTCATTTCCATGTAATCTATCTATTAGTAAAGTTATAAGCCGGAATTCGCAAAAATGGTTAAGTTTCTACGGTACCATTGATATTTAATTTTCTCAAAAGTCGTAAAAATGACCAGAATATTATATTTGAATTTTAAATTATTTTATTTATTTATTTTTGTTATATGCAGACATTATGGCCGATTTTTTGTTCACACAAAATAATTAAGGGTGTTGAAAAAAAAAAAATCAAATATTTTTTTTTTTTTTTTCTCTTCGGCAGTTTTGTTTAGTTAAGTATACCCTCTGAACCTGCAAAATCTTAGACCTGAAGCCGAAAGAATGGTCGATTTCTGCAATATTCCTGTTTTTTAATCATTTTTTTCTATATAATAAAAAGTTTATTACGTATTTGTAAATAAATTTTTATTTGTTTACCATTTTTTAAACCCGTGTTAGCGAAACGCGATACAAATGACGCGATGAGAGTGTGATGTCTTCAACGCAACACGTAACATTACATTATATTCGAATTCGCGCGAATAATAGGACATGCGCTGTGATATCTTAGCACGTATCGCATGCGCAGCGTGTTACTGCCCCGAGAAGTTACTTCTGCTACATGCGAGACGCATAACCTCGAATTGACGTTTTTATTTTTCGTTCATATTATGTTATTAGTTTGATTCCGTTGGCCATTTACGGTTTTTTTTCAATCAATAGTGTTTAAAACAGAATCAACAAACATCAGAAGTGATCAGATATGTAAATTTGTTATGAAGTGATGATTTAATGTTTGTGCAGCACATTTGTGAATGTGTCAACACCGGATAAATTTTCAGTGATGTTGTCAATAAAAGTGATCATCCCCATATTATTTACAGGTTTTTTTCAAATTATGCATTCATTTACTTATTTATTTGTAAAAAAAAAACATTTATTAATAACATTATTAATAATATTCTGTAATCTGACTTGCAAATAATATTTTAATTTTGTTCATTAAAGGTACTAAGGTGCCCCAAAGGTGAAAACAGCATAAATATTTTTATTTGAGTGGTAAGCTTTAGATGCCATTTGCCGAAACTTGGTTTTAAACCTATTATGCGCGTGATTCAGACCAAACTGCTAGGCAGATTGGGCTGGTTGACGTCTCATTTTCTTCTTCATGAAAAGATACACCGGCTAAATGGAGCAAAAGTTAATAAAAGGTAATATTTTTCAAGTGACATAATTATTACTAAATAAATTTTATGCTATTTTCTAAATCAGTTATTAACTTTGCTTGCAGAATAAAAAAAAAATATTTTGCTCCATTTAGCCGGTGTATCTTTTTATGAAGAAGAAAATGAGACATCAACTAGCCCAATCTGCCTAGCAGTTTGGTCTTAATCACGCGCAGAGTGGAAAACCTAAGACCTTTGCTTAAGATAATATGGAAAGGCATATGCAAGTCAGATGGCAGTAAAAAATCCTTTCATCCAGTACCAACAATATAGTTCATTGATCATTTTTATATGCAAGAGAATTTGGATGATATTGAATTTACAAATTTAATTATTTTGACCTGACTCCCTCCCCTTAAGTGTTTGTCATGTTAAAATTAGTGATTATATTAGTGTGCCGCGACATTTCGAAATCGAGCATTTCAATACGAGTTACGTGAATATCCGAACAACCGATAAACGATGATAAACATTTGTTTTGTGTCCGTAGATGCAGCATCGTACGGGCCAGGAGTTGCTGGGAAAGCAGGAGAAGACCCAGAGATCAATAAAAAACGTCTTGTGGACTTTATAAAATTGGTACAGCTGCGAAACAACAACAACAAGAACAACAACAACAACAACAACAACAGCAGCAGCAGCAGCAGCAGCAGCAGCCAAACGTCAGCGATCCTGGAAATTACGGAAATTACGGAAAATTCGCAAATGCGCGAAGTAACGAAAGTCACGAGCGCGACGACAAATTGCATAGCGAACAAACAACGGGACAACATCAATCAAACTGTTCCGAATTCTCCGCATCCACCGAACACGTGAAATTGGATGAAGCGCATTTATCAGCGCCATTTGGAGCAAAGTTAAGATGCAACGATGTCGCGATTGTCGCGAACAATCGTCAGCCACTAAAAAGGCTGCGAAATTCAGCGAAAAACGTGTCGAATCGCCGAAGAACGACGGAGGATCGTGTGAGGACTCCTCCAATCGTTAGAACCTTCGATGTTTCGAAACAGGAGCATAATAAACCGCGGATTCTCATGAGAAACGAGAGAATAAGTCTCGACTCAACAGATTTGAAGGCTATTTCCTAGTCAAGAAATTTGAAGTCTATTTTAAACAGCAGTGACACGGATTCCGCGGACGAAGAGTTTTCACCTGATGGAAGCGTTTCTGATCGCACGGCTTTTAAAACTCTTGTCGCTGCTGCTGAAGACGATTAAAACGAGAGAAAAGACTTTAACAGCGAGGAAAGAGAGACAGAAACGAACGAGGACGATGTTGACGATTCTACTGATGAAGTTGACGATGAAGAGGTCGACGAAGAAGACGATGAAAGGATCGAAGAGGAGGAAGAGGAGGACCAAGAGGACGAGGATATCAACGATAGAGTCAATGAGCGATTGGCATAAACACCGTTTCAACCGAGAGCATGCAAGTTCTTGAACAATTCGAATCGGCAATGCTACAAGTTGAAAATCGTGATTCAACTACCAAACGTTAGACATATTGGTGTTTTCTTTTTTTTTTCTTCTTTTTTCACGGCGTTAATTCGACGCCTGAAAAGTGTCGCCTTTTTAAATATCAAACGTGTGCCGTGTTATTTTTAGTACTTATAGCGCCAATCGATATAAAATGTTGATCTTTTTATAAACAGAATGTGTTCTTTAATTTGTTTACAATTTAGTGCTTAGAATAAAAAATATAATAAAATGATTTTGTTATTCAAGAATAAATAACAATTACTTTTAAAATTCATTGGCTAATATATTTTTCTACAATGTAATAAATCTTAATCTTAAATCTTGTGTTATAAACGTTTTCTTAACTCGTGTGATTGCAACACGCACCTTCGGCTCGTGCTGCAAACTCACATTCGTCAGAAAAAGTTTTATCGCACTAGTATCGTTAATTACTATATTAAAACATTATCATCATCGAACATGCTATCGGGATTCTCGTCATGAGCACTAGCGTTACCTTGCTCATCTTTCTCTCTTTTTCGGCGTCACAAACTCATATAGAAAATAAAGCTGCTTAGAAAGAATCCCATTTAAAAGTGAAGAAGCGAGAGAGAAAGTATTGTTAATAACTCTCAATACCGAATACTCTTGCGTCGAGACCGAATCTTCTTTTATTGCATTTTCTGCAGCTCTATTTTCGCAATTTCAATCGAAATAAAAATAATTTGAGCACAACTGTTCCGCGGCAAATTTCAGTCAGTACCGCATTTTCAGATTAGGTTTCTGACGCTAATTCCCTCTGGTGGCGTTTCAATCCGGTCGGTACGTCAGTCGGGGTCGGTTGGTATGTCAGGTTTGAGGATTTTGGTAGTTGAGGATTTTGGTATTAGCCCTTCTCTGTTAGCCGGCCGGTGTGTGGCTCGCTGAAGGTCGCGTGGTAAGCCGTTGTTTACATCGCGCGCTTATTGTTCCGATTAACGCTACCTCGCTCGCTACGCGTTATTATCCTTGCTTAGAGCCTTCCGACAATTCATATATTTTATTTTTCATTATATGGAATTCCCGGGTGATTTTATGTTTCCGATACTATATCGACTTTTCTGCTGGGCTACCTACCCTGTAGATTATACTACGCTTATTGTTTTGGCTCGTTTTCTCGCGGTAAGCCTTATAGTTATGTATTGTTGCGTTTCTAACCATACGATGACTCGAGATTTATCTGTCGCTCCCTTCCTTCAGATGATTGACGGTCTCTCTTAAATTACCATTTTTCATTTATTATAAACTTTCGTTTTCTGCTTCGAAGTTGCCTACTCGCGATGATTACTTTTATTAACCTGTGCTTTCTGTTGCGATTATTATTATGTCCGATTCGTTCGTCTTATTATTATTAGGAGTCTATATTTCGCGACTATCATGGGCAACCTTCGTTACTCTCTTTGACAATCGTGCTACCTCCGATATATATTACCATTATTATTGTTATGTTATCCTTCGCGACTACCATCGTAAAAATTATTTAATTTCTTTTACCATTTAGGCTAACCCCGACCGATTATTACCATTATCATTATGGTTTATATTTTAATTATTAATTTCTTTGACCTTTTGGCTACCTCGGATCTATTATTATTATTGTCATTAAATTTTATACTTCGCGATCCACATTGGTAAAATCATTAATTCCTTTTACCATTTAGGCTACCTCGGATCTATTGTTATTATTATCAGGGATTTTTTTTTGTACTTCGCGATTCACATGGTTGTCATCAATACTTGCTCTGGCACTTTATGCTACCTCCGATGGTTTTTCATGATCATGATTATTCCTATACTTCGCGATTATCCTAGTCGAGATCTCTCGTCTCGCTAAGCAAAGGTTAACGATTGTTCGCGTCGCTTCTTCTCTTTAGATTATATCGAGTCCCCGCGATTGTATGTTACTTAGAAACGTTCATCAAAATTATAAACGAGTTTGCGCCTCGAGTACCATCGAGTGCAGCCCGGGAAAATTTACAATAAACCAAACAGTTCCCTGAAATTATCATGTTTGTCACCTCGCTTATTTCGACCAGCCCCTCTACCACATTTCAGCTCGCGGAGCCTGAGTTAGTCGCGTGCCTTGTGGCTTTTCACCGCATCCTCGCTCGACCACGCATAGGAATCTATCGTACCGACGACAATATAAGTCGAAGCGATTCGGCGGTATTTCAATACCTGGCGTCCAGTTGTCGGTGGGATGGTTCCACGGTTAAGCTAACGTTACGTTTTAGATTTTGAGGTATCTGGTATTATATATTGAGCATGGCTTCGAGTTGCGGGGTCGTGGCTGAGGATGAAGAGCCGGGGTTGTGAGTCCCAGTAGGGAAATTCCTCACAGTACATTCCTTAAATCGATCAGCCAAATCCAGTTACTGGTCCAACCGCAAGCAGTGGATTACAGTTGTCAAGGCAAAGAATATGTAGTGAGTCAAAAGCTAAAATCCATTGATAGGTGTAAGCATAAGTGGAGTCATATGGAAAAGCACTTGTAGTAGCATTCGGATCAAGCTGGTTAATGGATTTTTGTTCTCGACTAACTGTATATTCTCTGCATCAACATTTATATTGCATTTCCCAGCATGATCTGAAAGTCACTGTGGTCGTTTTTCCATTTGTTTTCTAAAATCACAAGCAGCGTCAAATGAAAAAGCCCTAGAAGTGGCTTTCAGATCAAGCCGGTAAATAGATTTTGGTTTTCGACTCACTGCATCAATAACTATAATTCATTGACCAGCTTGGTCTGAAAGTCACTGCGAGTAGTTTTTAAATAAAACGCTGCAGTTAAGAAAGTCTTTTTTTATTATAAGGACAATTCTCCTCTTCATAGAAGAAATTTTTAATAATAATTCTCTCCTTTCAGGATGGAGCCAAATGATTTTTTGTAAACGGACCAGCTGATTGGGTCAACTGGTTGCTTCAAAACCAAGTTCATGATATTTCACACTATAGGAGTGATCTAGAGGACACTGCTTCGGGAATTGGCCTTCACTAAGTCTCATTCTCCTCGCAGTTACACTGCACACTAATTAAGCAGAGCAATTTAAAAAAAAATGTTTAAATTTTTTTAAAGATCTATGTCAGTATTATTCTGACATTTTATATTCTTGTCTATAGACTCTGTTATAAGGATCTTTTTAAAAAATTGCTGCTTTTAATTGGTGTGCAGTGCAACTGCAAATAGAATAAGATCTAGCAAAGGCTAGACCTAACCAGTGTTCTCTGGATCATGCGCACTGTGTAAAACTCATTAACCTGGTTTCAAAGTAACTGGTTAACCAAATTGGTTGGTCAATTTTCAACAAAATCCTTTGGTGTCATCATGAAGGGAGGACGTTATTTAGAATTTTTTCTTCGCTGAGGGAAAACAGTGTCCTTATGAGCAAATAAAACTTTTGTTACTGACTCGTCGCCCTTAAGGACCATTGAAAAAAAGTGCTCCGATTGAGTGGTGTGTAGTGTAACTATGAAGAGTATGTGACCTAGCGAATACCAATCCTTGGAGCAGTGTTCTCTGGATCATGGGCAGAGTGTAAAAACTCATGAATTTCTAAGCAGCCAGTTGACCCAAGAGGTTGGTCCACTTATAAAAAATCCTTCAGGTTTATCCTGAAAAGAAGTCATGATTTTTTATCTTTTCTTCGCTGAAGGGGAGAGTGATCCTTATAATAAAAAAACTTGCTACTGGCGTGATCGCAAAACGTGACTTTCTCATCACGATTGTTACTGGCGTCACGTTACTGTCGTGAAGTTAGTTTGTGAAGTTAGTTTGTGAAATTAGTTTGTGAAATTAGTTTGTGAAATTAGTTTGTGAAATTAGTTTGTGAAGTTAGTTCGTAATATTCGTTTTTGTAGTTATATATGAATAAATATCTCTCTATATTATAAAAAGATCGCGCCGCCGCCTTCGCCGCCGTGTCAAGAATCGAGGGACTTATTCGGGTTAGAAGCGGTCACCCATCCAAGTACTGACCACAAAAATTCTGGGGTCTATTTTTGAAAAAATTAGCTTATTTAGGCTTATTTAAAAAAAAATTAGGTCTTTTTTTAAATTTAGGTCTATTTTTGAAAAAAAAAAAAATTAGACCTATTTTTTAAATATTATTTTACATACTTTGCATGTGATGAAAAAGTAAAAATTTGTTACTGGTGTAAAATTTTTATCGTGAATTTACTGGGTTATAGTGATTAATAATGTGTGAATTTCGCACATTAATTGTAATCTCCATTTTTAGCTATAATTTGTCAAGAACGCGTTTGTAAATTCGAAATTCGCGCGCGCGAGAAAGCGAGCGTGACATCGCGCGCCGGCGCGCGCCTTCACATCTCTCTTTCCCTTTGATGTTATTATCGTCGGCATTGCGATAGTTTGACAGTCGGAATTACATTTTATTTGATATTTCCAACGTTTCGCATATTATGGTGTGTATGAGCAGCATTTGGAATTGGTATAAAATGCTATACGAGTGATAAAATAAATAAAAAAACTATGATGTGATGAGTGCATGAGTGTTTATAGTCTAACATCAAGAGTGATGATAACCTCAAATGTGTTTCTCTTGTATTTTTACATTCTTTTTTTAAATTTTAATCTAACATATGGTGTAAATATTCATAGTATGTTATCATTGAAAACTGCTCAAGATCATTGCAGTTCTTTTTTTTAGTGAATGTGTAACACAATAACACAAGAAAGTAACATATTTCAAGCAATACATTTTTTACAACAGTTTAAGATGTCTTATGTGGGTGATTGAAAAAACAAAATCTTCTATATACTAAATCTCTTGTTGTTCATTTTTTATTTGCTGGTAATACTATTTGTATGTATCACATTGAAGCATAATATCTTTTATATTAACTTGCGGTACAAAAATAAATAAAATTTTTATTTTTTTTTATTTTGTATTTAAGGTAAAGTATCAGAAGCAGTGGAGATTTTGGATTGGATTTCAATACCAAAACCAGGATTTGAATGCAGAAGACACACAAAAAATTTCATTTCAGTCCATAGATGTTTTCAAAAGTTATTGTGTTTCCGGACGGCACATACAGACGCCAGACAGACAGACAGACAGACAGACGGACGGACAGAAATGAGGTAATGTGTTTTTTGGAATCTAGGACACTCAAAACATCTATTTCCATCAAAATCTGGAAGTCGAATTTTTTTTGGATTGCAATACTTTCTCTTTATCCATACTCCGTATGTGATGAGAAAGTAAAAATACTTTTCTGGCTGCAGCATGGAATAAACAAGCACTCATAGGGACTTTGAGAGCAAGCCGGACAATGAATGTGTAAATGACAGCCTAATCAGTTGGTCCATTTACAAAAAAATCCTTCGGGTTTATTCTGAAGGGAGGGTATTATTTTTTATTTTTCCTTCGGTGAGAGCGAGAGTGGTCTTCATGTAAAAAAATACTTTTTTGACTGAACGTTCCACTTCTGTATAATTGAAAATTTAAAAGTAAATAGTGTCTTTGTATTTTGTACTTACATATCGACATTTACTGTCGTTATCTCACGATTTATTGCAAGGTTATTCATGTAGCACAAACCGTGAAAATTATTATGAATGAGCATACGCTACTATATCTATATATATTCGGCTCGAGACGACGATACCAAACATTACAAACATTATAATAATTGCAAAAAAATTGCAATTAGTTCCTAATTGAGAACAAAAATACAAGTTTTTAGCAGACTGTTCTTGTGTCTACTATAATTGCGAGCCGGTCAGCAGACGATCGCCGCAACTTCTTTGGGCTGTCGCTGCAGGCGCCCCCAGTTATGCTATGTGTGCGTTTTTATTCACATGTATGCACACGTATATGTGATCGGACAAATCTGTTTCAATGTGTGAGTTCGGACAAATGTGAAATATTGGCCAGATATTAGCACTTCGGGAACCGATTTTATCGCAACCAGTCTCATTAAAAAGGGGGGAAAAATAGAAAATTTCGGGGTGAAACATTTAGCGTCCGCGATGTATTGCCTGAGATAATTAGAGTTACAGACGACATGTGAGTGTGCTAGTACGCGCCAAGGCATTACAAATTTTCTTTTAATACTTGGCGTCGAGACGCTACCGCGTCTCTTGATCGATTGGTTGTGTCAACTCATTTCTTGGTTATGGCAACTAATCTTTTTTTTCCGTGTAATACATCATTTTTAAAGTTTCCGCTACCATGTATGGTACCAGAATAAACTTCCAATAATTAAACTGGCATTATACGTTTTATATATATTGAATCTTCTCATTTTTTACTATGGACCCGATCAGGAGCCTGATCGTGGCCGGATAGGGAGCCTGATAACGCCCGGATTTGTAGCCTGATCACGGCCAGATCAGAAATGGCATTACATGCCATATCAGGACCCGATAGAGCCCCCTCATCCGGGCACGATTACTAATTAAGGAAAACCCGATGAAACCCGGACCTCAGCCAGAACAAATTTCTGCTCGGGTATAGTTAAACGTTTTGTCGTTGTGTCTGGTAACGAAATAAAATATGGTATTGATTAATAAATCAAAATGATGAGCGAGATATGCGTAAGGGTATTGGTTAAAAACTGGAATTTATTTGATTTCAATTTCATACATTCATATGATTTCAATGTGATTTCGAGGAAAACCTAAATCAATGATTTTCGGTGATTTCTTATGATTTCGTTCTTGATTTCATACGAAGTGCTTCAGTAATATCGCTAGTGATTGGCCCCTCGGGCAGATGCCTGACGACGGGGGGCAAGTTGCGAATAAAAAAGTTGTTTTGAGCTATTTAATGATATCATATATTTATTATATTATAATTTCGCAAAATCCTTGATAGTGACTGTAGGCTTCCGGCGTATCTCGCTCTAGCGGCCGCTGAGTGCACAACAAGATGATCAGCTGTTCTTAGTTCGTGCGCACATTGGTCAGATTTTCCAAGCTCCAAGGAAATATGGCGGACAGGGCGGAGCTTGGAAAATCGGATCAATGGGCGCCGAATTAAGAAGCGGCCGCTAGAGCGAGATACGCCTGACTCCTATTACATCGAGCCACTTGGGATGCAAACATTCTGCGTCAGCGTAAAAAAAAATGTAGAAGAATTTAGAGAATCAGTTAAACGAATTTACTTTAAGATCCTAGCTGAGATGCATTAACTCGTTTGCGCTCGAGTCAGGAGCCCGAAATATTTGCCCAGCTGCATCAGCCTCGCCTCGCCTTATCGTTGCACAGCACTACGCCAAGGTCGTCTGCCTCAGACCGAAGGAACCATAGCTTATTCAATTGCGTCAACACTGTTAAGCCCTCCGAATCTAAATGTATTTGCAACCGACTAGGTCCATGTGTGGTCGGTAGACTACGCGAATCTCTTACTGTCCTAAATATTGTAATGCAGAAGGCCCACTAAAGGCGTCATGCGTCGCGTCATCTACTGCACCCGACAAGACAAAACCTTTCTTACGTCTTGGACAATTTGAATAGCCAATTCATTATTACAATTGGTTATTATAGTCGTTAACACGATGCTTGGGGCCAGTGGGTACTACGCCTTCATTGAGTTATATAACTTGACGAATCTGCTTTCTCGCCATAGTCATTCGAATATCTTCGTTGCAGGTAGGTGCCCGTATCTAAATCTCACTCTATAATTGTCGAATGCGTAGAACTCCTAAATATTAATTTAATATTTTAAACCGGTAATATGCACTTGGCCCTATCGCAATGTAGGTCTTCTCAAATATCCCATACGATCGCTTTTCGCTTCAATAATTTAAGACGACAGTGAAATCGGTACTTGCGTTTACGTTCATTTTTATCCTATGCTACAAATTTCGGTCAATTTTAATGATGTTAGTTTTGCAAAGAGCATAACGGGCACTAAGACCGTGATCGTTCGATTCAAAGTGCACGTAACCGAAGGCAAATTTAAGTTATATCCGTGGAAATTTTTCCAAATATCAACTGTAGTTGACTAATTAATTGAATAAATTGATGAACTAGGTATAATTTAGGTACTTCCCAGGTTGCAAATTATCACTGTGCCTTGTCGAAAATTAGTTCGTGTCACCAATTCAAAAGGGCAGTAGAAACGGTGCCCTATAGGCGGTTTAAAAAGAACTTCCAGAATAAGAAACGAAAAAAACGCTCTAAAAAATATGAGGACAATTCTTAGTTATCGTCAAAAATATTCAAGCTGCTGTCCACGGTAGATTCATCTTTGCATTTATTTTTTTACTTATTTCCAAAAGAGCTAAAAATTAGATACAAGCAAAAGTCTAGATATTATGGATTTTAGGTAAAAAAATCTTCATTTCTGATATAGGATTTTTGAGAGAAAAAATGCAGATATATAAATTACGGCCCTTGAGGTTCAAAAAAAAGTTTGAAAAGTCATTACACCGAGAGAAAAAAAAGATACTGGCAAATGTACATTTATAGTGAAATACAACCTCAGCTATTTAAAAAAAAGTTATCTGCACTAATTATTTATAGTCAATGCAACAGTTAATAATAGTTATCGTAATACAAATTATATTGTTTTGACAATTTAGCGATAGATGCGATGTATTATTCATAGAAAACATAATCACAAGTATAGTATTCTTTGAGAAATTATTTAACAATCTTAAAATGATCATTGGAACTACAACAATAAAGTTACACTATAACTATAAGAAAATAGCTAAGGATGTATTTCATTATATGTTCACTGTTAAAGTAACTAGAACATTATGTTAAGACAAGTATAGAATTAGTTACAGTAACGATAAAGTAGTTAATTTAACCAATAAATCAGTTAAAATAATTATTCTAATTTTTGGATCAACTAAAAATCTACAGTTATGGCTTAATAGTTGCCTGAACTTCCGCGATCTTTCTCAGTGTACGTACTCAAATTTGAAAAGAAAATCTGAAAAAATCCTGACCAGTATTTCGAGTCAGGAAAATGATATAAAAAATCGTTGATCAAATCCGAGACGTCGAGGGTCAAACCCAGCTCGATTTGGTGTGGAATACCCCATATATATATCGAGACTTTTTTTATAAGTAATTAACGTCATGGTATGCAGAATTATTATATTTATTGTATTTTGTTTGTATGATTCGATATACTGTATGTGAATGATCATTCTGTTTTTTTTAGATATGCGTACTTCGGGTATAAGGGTTGAATGTGTATCAGTTGTATGTGCTTCGTGGATTACAGTAATTATGTTCGCTATCAATTCTAGATTTTACGCACTGATTCCAATCTTTTTCTCTTATACAAGCTACTTGTAGGTAATAAATTAGATGCGCCTCCATATTTGTCATCAGATGAATTAATAAGTTTAGTATATAACGAGTCATATTTGGTCCTGTGTCTAACGTACTAGGTTTTGTAGGTTGCTTAAAATAATGTCGTATTTTGTGAACTTTAGAGCAACTTCACAAGAGAAACGATAGGCAAAAAATTCCATCAACATTCTCTAAATATCCTTAGTTATGCATGAGATGGATTATACCGGATGAAAGCGATTTGTGATAGAATAAAAATCAGTGAAATACCGTAGTGTCAAAGTGAGATGTTAACAATTATGCTCATAGATCAACTTCTAACTCATCGATTTTTAGAATTTTCTATCTGATAGTTCTATTATGAACTTACCCTCTAGCATATGAACCCGTGTGGATATCTGTTGGGGATCAACTGGTATGAACCTAGTCTAGCTAGTTTTTTCTATCAAGTTTTTCTGTAGTAGAACTAGACATAATCTAGCCAGAATCCACTGATAAATAGCATATCTATCTAGGATCTATCTAGCTTTCATGGCACAGCTTACCTGATCAGAGGCCTGGACCGCAGGGTCCAAGGACTGGAAAACTACATGAAAATTACCAGAAAAATATGTTATATTTGAAAAGAACCATCTCAAAAGTGAGAATTACTGCCTTGCTCATGAAAAAAATATAATTTTATAGTGATAACCTCACATTCTCCGTTCGAATGCTATTTGACAGTCGTGAAACAGGTAGTTCAGGACGACATTTGGTTTCGCAAACTTGGGAAATATATTGAAAAATTGTAAAAAATTTTATCTATCTAAAAATGCTGGTCTCAAGAATGACAATTTCTTCCATCCCCAAAAAAAAGTATGATAATCTCCTAACCATCACGTCAGAGGCTTTGCTTTTTGCCCAAAATGATGGTCTTCCACAGGCTCTAGTGACTTGAATCTTAAAATGACCGGAAGAATCTTTTCTATACGAAAACGCTGGTCTCAAGAGTGACAATTAATTTCTTCCTAAAAAACATATCAAGAAATCATAAACGTCATTTGAGAGGCTATGACTTTTTCCGAAAATGAATGTCTTCCGCAGGTTCCAGTGACTTAAAAATAGTTTTAATATTAGCAGAAAAATTTAATCTATCAGAAAAAGTTCAGCCAAAAAGTGACAATTTCTTCCTTCCTGGTGAAAAAAATTGAAAACCACATTGGCAACTGTGGGCGCTGCCCGAGTCGAAATTTTTACACTCCGTTTAACCTACAATGACTGAGATCTACAGCCGTAGTCTGGAGGGTGGAAGAAGGCACTCTGCAGGGTGAAGAAAGGGTATCGTGCATAGATTAACATTTGAATTTCACCCTACCAGACTCCCCAAATGGCAGAAAGTAGACATCTCGACTTAACGGAGGGTCACGAAGGGTGAAGCAGACCCTAAAAAACCTTCATAGAACCTACCATAGAACCTCCCAGACCCCCCGTTGAGCCTACCGCAGAATCTCCTAGGCCCTCCGTTGAGCCTATCGCTGAATCTCCCAGACCATCCTCTGAGCCTACCACAGAAATCCCCATACCCTTTGTTGACCCTGCAAAAGTACCTTCAACATACACTATTACACCCTCCGTTAACCCAAACATCAATGGATGTATAATTATTTATATTATGAATATAAGAAACAAATTCAGAAAGACAAAAGCGTATATTAAACTTTTTATAATGCCATAGATATAATATATTATTATTTAATATCAACAAATTTTAATATAAATTTTTTTTCGATAAAAGGAACAATCTCTATTTAAAACATATAACATTTGAAAGTGATGTGAGATACCAACGAAGTACAAAAATTGTTTCCTATTTTGTTACAAATTATTAATATTGCTTCTTTAAAATTAAAGATAAAATGAAATTAGATTCAGATACATCTATATCTTCTTGCATGTGAATCTGATCGATTTTTGTCCGAAATATGAATCGTCTAAGAAAGTACGGAAAAAAAATAAAGAAAAAAAGATTATTCGCTCGAAGCATCAAGAAAGATATAGCTTTGTCAGTACAATTACAGTACAATTACATGCGAAGAAACTATGATAATGAGTAAGAAACTTTTTCTGTATTTATCGTAACGAGTGAATTAGTTTGTATTCCTCAAAATGTATTATTCACACCAATAAGATGTTGAACTCTTCGTGAGTTTTCATCACGGCACGTATTTTTTTCTATGTTTGTAGCTTAAGTAGGGTTATCTGGATTTTAATAGGTTACATAGGCTCAACGGGGGTGCTATACCTTATTTAGGGCGCGTAGGTCGTAGGGAGGTCTAAGGATCGGGCGAGTAGGCCTTCGGAGTCTCTACACGGAGTGAGGAAGACTCTACGGAGGGTGGCAAATAACGGTTGAACCTCCAAGCAGGGTCACTATCGGCTGTACGGGGGGCGAAACCGGCATCGTCTTTTGCCTCGTCAAAGGATCTGGCATTCCCGGAGGGCTAACCGAGGGTTAAAATTCTGGCTCGGGTGAGCGCCGAGAATCCGTTGCACTTTGAAACGTTTCAAACTTCACTGACATAGGCTAGACATAATATATCTAGCACACACATATAGATGTCAATCTAGTTTTACTTGAATATTTGTATTTTCGCTACATAGGGGCTGGACAGAAAACATGAGCCGCCGTGAGCGGCGCACACGTCGCCGCCAAACCTAATCTGACCGCGATCGTGCAAGACTGCGCGTCGTATCACGCTGCCTAGTGCGGGCCGTCGCTGGTAACCGAGAGGTCAAGTTCTGTTTACATGTATTTATATCGATCACCGACATTTGACAATCCAACATTTTAGTGCAGTACCGATACAGGGAGATTCCGATACAAGGTCTAGTCGTGACTCGCTGTGCAGCGAGTTATTATTATGTAGAGTGGCACGTGCATGTTCGTGCATGTTCGTACCAAAAAATACGTTCTGGAGGACTACGATTTTTTGTTTGTTTTGTACGACGCGATAGAATTTTTTTTTTTTGTTTTTTGCGATAGGCCTTATCGAGATATTTGATTATTAATGAAAAAGTGATTACGTACACGGAGAGAATTTTCTGTTTAAATTCGGTTTATTCGACCAGTTTGGCGATGATTGCCATGCAGTACATTAAACGTGAATTTTTCGTGTCTAATATACAGTATGGCAAACAATGCCAGTTGTGTTCACGTGTCACTTACCAACGATACATTGCTGGTTAAACGCAGCATACTGAAGATTGCTAGGCCTGTTACGTACTTACTGTTGTTTCGTACACCAGTGAATCTCGGAAATTCGTGCAATTAAAATGATACTTAAATTAATAGAAAGTAAGGGTATGTAAAGGTAGGATAGGGACAGGTCACAAAAATATAGCATACAAAAATTCACGTTGTTCTGTTCAATTATTAAACATTTATTTATTTTTCTTAAAATCAAATTATATTTTTTAAATAAAAATGCCATCACCACTTTTCGTCCTGATTTCGGACGTCATTAAAGAGGAGGTTATGACACGTGGCAAATAGGGCAGGTGACGCACCGATTTATAACGACGACAACATGTGACGATTTTCCTATAGTATACACGAAGAATACGTAGATAATATGTCTTTAAAAAAGACGAGTACTTGGTTTTTCGTATTCACAATTCCTTGTTAATTGCACTACACTACCGAGAACCATGAGCGCCTAACGCCGCTGACGATGTAAACACACTCAGCCGCGGCCAAACGTATAGCGGTCACGGCACATTTTTCGGGTATAATGAACCCAAAAAAACCCTCACGGGTAAAAAAATTGAGACAAGTACATTTATGTGAGTGGTATCTAATACCGCCCAAAAACTTGAGCCGTAAACTATGCGTAGGTACAAAAAGTTGTGAAATAAACTAAAAATATATTCAGCATGTCAAGTACATGTTGTACAACATATATATACATATATATACTTGTATATATACAGTAGTTTTAATATCAACTAAAAAGAATTTCTCGCATTTAAAGGGAAAAAAAATCAGTAACGAAGGAAAAATCTTGCATAAAAAAAAATGGCGATGACATAAATTGAGTACAAAAATTAGTGAATAAATTTCAACATCTCAAAAAATTAAACGGAAGTACTTGGCGAGTTTCTATGCTAATTTGACCATTGAATAATGGCGGACCATATAGGATATTTAGCAAACTCGCCAAGTACTTCCGTTTAATTTTTTGAGATGTTGAAATTTATTCACTAATTTTTGTTCTCAATTTATGTCATCGCCATTTTTTTTTATGCAAGATTTTTCCTTCGTTACTGATTTTTTTTCCTTTAAATGCGAGAAATTCTTTTTAGTTGATATTAAAACTACTGTATATATACAAGTATATATATGTATATATATGTTGTACAACATGTACTTGACATGCTGAATATATTTTTAGTTTATTTCACAACTTTTTGTACCTACACATAGTTTACGGCTCAAGTTTTTGAGGGGTATTAGATACCACTCACGTAAATGTACTTGTCTCAATTTTTTTTACCCGTGAGGGTTTTTTTGGGGGATTTCACTACTTTTTGCAAAGTTTTTGCTATTTCTTGCGGCCGATCAATTCAGAATCAGGGAACTTGCAATTCACTTCCATTCTTTTATATATTCTTTAGCATGTGCTTACATATCGTCTGTCTCTCTCAGATCGCCATAAGTGCGAGTGAGATAGCTGAATCTTCCCGAAGTATTATTCTTCCCCACGATTGATTTTTCGAATAAAAGTCGAGAAGTACTGACTGCAGATTGCCAAGACGCAGTCAGTACTTCTCGTCTTTTGTCTGAAATATCAATTGTGACCAAGAACAACGCTTTACAGTTTTTGTTACCGACCGAGCACTAACACATCACGTTAAGTAACGTATAGTTTCTTCGAAATTTAATGCCATGTAGAACACAGTCAATCTTTAGTTGGTATTGATTTTTTTTAATCGTTTAATGCATTCCGTTTTTATGAGGTTTTAAGATTTTGAAAAATGTCCATCAACGCTCTAAGTCGAACAAATTTTATTTAGCTGTCAGGTTGAAACTTCGTACGAAACTTGAACAAAGTGACGTGACCTTTGATATTGAGTGTGGGCAAACCTGGTAAGATGTGTTATACCGGCCGAGTCCCCGTGAGAGCGACTGAGATAGCGTCATTGGCGGTCGCAGTAGAGCGAGCAAAAGAAATATGTAGCACATCACGTTAAGAGGCAGTGGTACTTCCCCTACCACACCTCAAAATTTCGAACGCTGTTTTCTCTCAAAAAACGACATAGATTGGGCTTGCATTTTGAGGGAATACGCGGAAAGATGGTAGAATTGGGCTAAGCTTCTGGCTCCTCAATCGATTCAGTCGTTTTTTTGTGAGAATTAAAAGAAAAATACTGCGAGAAAGACAGAGCTATGTGCGAGAGAGACAGACCTATAGGCGTTTAACATTGGGCGAAGAAATTCCAGCCGGTGTATCACAGCCTCTTAAGCCGCTCGGATTTTATTCAATTTTAAAATGTTTTAAATATTTTAAAAATTGAAATTATGTTATAGATTTTTGTAAAATATTATAAATAATATAAATAATATAGCGAGCATAAAATTACCACGTAAGCACAACTATAATGTTCAGTGATGTTAAATATTTAATTTAATGATTAATGAACATTGGTGTTTCGAAGGCCAGACTCAGGTTTTTCTAAAATTAATTTTTTGATCTATCTAAAAAAAGGAACAAAGTCGAAACTTGCATATTGCTTGCTCGTTATTTTAAGCTTTTTACAAAGTTTTCCTTATGAGGAAGGCAACATTTATTAACATACTTTCTCACGGTGGCAGCTATGTAAAAAGCGAAAAAAAAAGAAAACAATGTGCAAGTTTCTACTTTGTAGCCTTGTTTATATATTTATTTTTTTTTTCAAGCTCACTCTTCTCCTTAAAGAGGGAGGCATCTGAGTAATTGAATGAATTTGTAATAGTAGATATATATATGTGTGTGTATATATATATAGTAATAGTAGATATATATATATATATATATATATTGTGACACGATTTTTTATTCCGAGATAATTCGGGAAAATTATCCCGGAGAAACGCTCAACATATTCGACACCCTTAAATACACCAAAAATGCACTAGGGCGCCAGGCACTTCTTTTACTGCCTGAAGGGCCAAGAGGAAGAAAACTATCAATTATTCGACGCGAATACTCTTCGCACAAGCTGCTCAATCCGAGAGACTAGGTCGTGGGGGGTTAAGAGGGGGGAATCTTCAAAAATAACTGCAAAACCCAAAAACCGATATAATATATAATGTGCTCGCTTTAATTAAACAAAATAAAATGATTGGCGAGTACAGTAGGAGGCTCGGAGCCTCCAATATTCCCAAATACGGTTTTACAAAAAAATGGTTCCCGGACGGGGAACCCGTGCTCAAAGGCACCACTGATTCTATATAAACTAAAATTAGTAATAAATAAATTCAAAACAACAAACAAAAAGAATTACAAATTCGTCAAGAATTGGCCTGAAAGCTACGCGTCACGCCGCAAAATAGCGAGAGAGTCTTCGCTCTCACTCTTACGCTACGGGACAGCTGAGGCAGGTCTAGTACTTTTCCAATAATTAAATATTCCCAAAATGAAATACCATAAATACAATTTTCGGTTAAAGTTAAATTTTTCCTCTCAGTTGGCCGTAGCCAAACCGAGCAGACCCCGCGAGATATTCTCTTGGCGAGACGAAAATCGTCTCACCTCGGGGTGGCAGAAGGCCTGGATTTCTTCCCAATAATTACTCAAAAAAACTATTTGTTATGTCACGGCACCTGACAGTACAATATTAAAATGCACTGACCCACCTCTATTACGCGAGGCTCCGTGTTAAGGACCGAAACAACGTCCTTCCTTCTTTTCCCATTAAGTCCTATAGTCCGATATAATATTTCCAATACGGTTTCCAATATATTACAATAGTTCGTGCGCTACTGTTCGCACGCGTGTCCAGCCAACAAGTGACGAGTCGCGGCGCGTGCCGGACTCGCCAAAATCGCTCGAGGACGAGAGGAGTGCGCGGAGGGTACGCATCCCTTCGCAGCGACACATTTATTAGTGGTCTGTCGCGAAGACAGACTACCATTCGACGCGGGAGTACTGCCGCCACGGTGCCGATTTCTTGATGCATGGAGCTGCCCTCGCTGCTGGCGTCTCGTCTTCCTCTGAGCTCCTGGATCCCAAAGACCATGCCGATTGGAGGTACTGATGCAGTACCTCACTCGTAGAAGGAAAGAAACGTTGATCGCCAGTGGGAGCGGGGACCGTGACATGTAAAATGTGTTCCAAACGAAATCAATAAATAATTCCTATAATCTCGCGTAGGTCTGGTCGATTTGACGCGACGCCGAGGTTTGCCCTATTTTGCCTTGCAGCCGTATCCCGGCTTGCTGGCTGGACCATTTCTATGTCGCGGGCGACGTCGAAGGGGGGAGAGATGCAACGGACACCGCGTAACGCGAAATGCCGCGTTACAACTCCCCCTTCCTTAAATGCACCTTTCCGGCGAGAGGTGGGAAGGTACCGTGACTCCGCGACATGCTCGATTTCCAAAAAACTGCGGGGTCGGCTCGATCGACCAGACCAACTTACTGGAGATTCTGTTTCCAATGTTTCCAAACCCAAAAACAACGTCACAACCAAAAACTATTCTATTTTCCGAAACCAAAATAAACCATAAAACCAATTACCAATATTCCAAAAAAATACCAATTTAAAAACAAATTCGGAGTTAGCTGGGGTAGGGGATGTTCTTTGCCCTTCCTCAGGCTCCCCAATAATTTTTTCCTTAATCATACACCTCCCGGCAGCATAGTTAAATTACAATGGGAAGGGAACGTGTATGGAAAAATTCTCACAAGACCAAAAAACAATTCGCTTTCCCAGTCATACTTTTTTTAAAGTTCGATTATGACGGTACTGACGCGTGGCTACAAGGGAGTAGTTCCTTCGGGAGACCACTACTACCTTGCAACATTACCCAAAAAATGTGTTTCCAATTACCCGACGCCTTTCCTCGGCTCGATCAGCGGGTGAGCCGATTTCTCAAGGCTCTCGATCGCCGTGATACCGAGTACTGCGTCAGTAGCTGTCGTGCGGTAACGAGTACCGCACGGTTTCCAAAAACTATGTTTGCGGGACGGGGAAGGGTCCCTTTGACCGTCTTCTTCCCCCTCCGGCATTTTCCTAGATGTTAATGCGACATCGGCGGAGTGCGAGTTGGCGGAGCTCTTGCTTGGCCTCCTCGGACCCTCTGCATCGCTGTGTCTTTCCGAAGCCGAAAAACTATTTTCTTGGGAAGCGGGAAGGGAGTCTTCTTGAGACTCCGCTTCCCCCTCCGGAGAACAACGAAAAGAACTATTTTCTTGGGAAGGGGTAAGGGAGTCCTCTGGACATTCCGCTTCCCCCTCCGGAGAACAACAAAAAGAACTATTTTCTTGGGATGGGGTAAGGAAGTCTTCTTGACATTCCACTTCCCCCTCTGAAGTATTTTCCAAACAATTTGAGAAATCCGCAGGCAGCGAGTCCACCGAGATGTTACTAGGTTTTCTCGAGCCTTCTGCTTGGTGGATTTCTCCCGAAAAACTATGGGGTTCCAATAACGATGTTGCCAGTCGGGAATCTACGGGAGTGACTATTTCCACGTCAACCGATTTTTCCCGTGAGCTTGCGCTCGTGACTGGGCTTTTTCCGCGAAGAGTCGCGCGCAGTCTCTGCGAAGGGTCGAGCGTCTCCGACGCTTCCGATTCCAATTGTTGCTTAGGGGCTCTCGCCCCTACACGCGGACACGAGAAGCAGGCCGCTAATTCGGCTGCTCTGTACGCGATCGCGAGCTGTCTCTGTCGGGTTTCCCACTCCAAAGGGGCGAGGGGTTTTGGGGCCTTCCATTGGCTACCAAAATTCGTGTCGCTCGGAAAAGCCGATCTGTCCTCAGTGTCGTCGTCTTCGGACTCGCTCGATGAAATGTCTAATACAAACCAAGCACGGAATACGCGGCAGAATTCACCCCACGAGTCCCATTTGCTTCTATTCTGCCGATACCACATGGCCGCGGTGCCTTCCAAGACTTCGGGGAGAAGCGTAAGACGATCGGCTCTCGACAGGCCGTATTTATCGCATTTATAACAGAATCGATCAAGAAATGTCTCGGCGCATTCCCCTCTTGATGCCCAAAACTTGACGTTCCATTGCTGGACGCGTCGTTTGCTGGGGAGAGTACGGCTTTCCCCATGATAACGGATTGACTGGCCGTGAGACATTTTTCGTTTCGCGTGGCAAGACTACTTGACGATGATACCCATGAATCGAGCTTAAAAGTTGAGTCTGCTGCACCTACTGGACCACAGTCTCCACTATGCTCGGCTAGACGAGCGACGAACCTCGGGAGTCTCGATTGCTGCACCTGCTGGACCACAATCTCGACTCTACTCTCTTTTGAAGTGTTTGACACGTGACAAGGGTCCTAAATACCAATTATTTCCGAAAAAAC
Organism: Ephialtes manifestator; assembly: GCA_963970395.1. Taxonomy (NCBI): domain Eukaryota; kingdom Metazoa; phylum Arthropoda; class Insecta; order Hymenoptera; family Ichneumonidae; genus Ephialtes; species Ephialtes manifestator. Next base: position 3,533,220 of record OZ019981.1, read on the forward strand.
TAAAATTCAAAAGCGTGGCCAGATTGAATTTCCGAAGGGAAAGTACAATCCAGCGAATATAAGAAACGAGTGTTTCACGGATAACTCACTGCAGCGGATTGCAATCAATGAGCCACATCTGAGTCCACGAAACCATCGTTCCAACAAAAAACAATTTCCAAAAAAACTACTATTTAACCGGTTATTCCGAACAAAATGTGAACGATTCCCAAAAACTATTGTATTTCACGTGTCCGGGGGTTGACAGAGACAAAAACAAAACTATTCCGAAAAAACTATCTGACTTGTTGGCGGCGAGGGATCGATACCCTCCCGTGGACGATTCACGCTGTAAACGCTAGGAAGAGTCTCTCCGCGAGTCGCGTTCAGGGAGAGCCGTCTCTCCCTTAATTTCCCAAAAAAACTAAATTAATGTCGATTTCAATCGACAGGAGGAACGAAGCCATATGAAGGTGACTATTCCAGGTTTCCAATATCCGAGGGTTAATGAGATACTCAAAGGATACTCTTGCGTTCATCCGTCCCGAGTCTCGAAGTCAAGTGAAATTTTATTTCGAGGAATATTATATTCCTCGCAATGCTAAGTGAAATCGAGCTCTAAATCGATGTACGACGTCTCCTTGTTTGTTTACCTCCGCGCGACTATGCCTGGAGTGGCGCGCTAGCGGTCAGCGGCTCGCGCGCGCTTGCTACCTCGCTACGTCCTTCTCTCACGTAGCTAATCACGCGTATATTATATTTCCAAATGTTCCTAAATTTTCCCATTACCCACATGCAACAATGACGATCCGAAAAAATTTTTTTCAGTTATTTTTCCCGATGAGACTCTCCTCTCGGGCCCCACGTTGGGCGCCAAATTGTGACACGATTCTTTATTCCGAGATAATTCGGGAAAATTATCCCGGAGAAACGCTCAACAAATTCGACACCCTTAAATACACCAAAAATGCACTAGGGCGCCAGGCCCTTCTTTTACTGCCTGAAGGGCCAAGAGGAAGAAAACTATCAATTATTCGACGCGAATACTCTTCGCACAAGCTGCTCAATCCGAGAGACTAGGTCGTGGGGGGTTAAGAGGGGGGAATCTTCAAAAATAACTGCAAAACCCAAAAACCGATATAATATATAATGTGCTCGCTTTAATTAAACAAAATAAAATGATTGGCGAGTACAGTAGGAGGCTCGGAGCCTCCAATATTCCCAAATACGGTTTTACAAAAAAATGGTTCCCGGACGGGGAACCCGTGCTCACTGGCACCACTGATTCTATATAAACTAAAATTAGTAATAAATAAATTCAAAATAACAAACAAAAAGAATTACAAATTCGTCAAGAATTGGCCTGAACGCTACGCGTCACGCCGCAAAATAGCGAGAGAGTCTTCCCTCTCACTCTTACGCTACGGGACAGCTGAGGCACGTCTAGTACTTTTCCAATAATTAAATATCCCAAAATGAAATACCATAAATACAATTTTCGGTTAAAGTTAAATTTTTCGTCTCAGTTGGCCGTAGCCAAACCGAGCAGACCCCGCGAGATATTCTCTTGGCGAGACGAAAATCGTCTCACCTCGGGGTGGCAGAAGGCCTGGATTTCTTCCCAATAATTACCAAAAAAACTATTTGTTATGTCACGGCACCTGACAGTACAATATTAAAATGCACTGACCCACCTCTATTACGCGAGGCTCCGTGTTAAGGACCGAAACAACGTCCTTCCTTCTTTTCCCATTAAGTCCTATGGTCCGATATAATATTTCCAATACGGTTTCCAATATATTACAATAGTTCGTGCGCTACTGTTCGCACGCGTGTCCAGCCAACAAGTGACGAGTCGCGGCGCGTGCCGGACTCGCCAAAATCGCTCGAGGACGAGAGGAGTGCGCGGAGGGTACGCATCCCTTCGCAGCGACACATTTATTAGTGGTCTGTCGCGAAGACAGACTACCATTCGACGCGGGAGTTCCAAACTCTCGCGTATGAATTTCCAAAATAGGAGGCCGATGTACTGCCGCCACGGTGCCGATTTCTTGATGCATGGAGCTGCCCTCGCTGCTGGCGTCTCCTCTTCCTCTGAGCTCCTGGATCCCAAAGACCATGCCGATTGGAGGTACTGATGCAGTACCTCACTCGCAGAAGGAAAGAAACGTTGATCGCCAGTGGGAGCGGGGACCGTGACATGTAAAATGTGTTCCAAACGAAATCAATAAATAATTCCTATAATCTCGCGTAGGTCTGGTCGATTTGACGCGACGCCGCAGTTTTGCCCTATTTTGCCTTGCAGCCGTATGACGGCTTGCTGGCTGGACCATTTCTATGTCGCGGGCGACGTCGAAGGGGGGAGAGATGCAACGGACACCGCGTAACGCGAAATGCCGCGTTACAATATATATATATATATATATATATATATATACTAGGATTGTATTGTGGCTCGCGCGCTGCGCGCGCTCGCAATCGCCCCCTACCCAAGGGTGCCCCCCGTAGGGTGCCCCCCTCCCCCCCTACCCCTTCCCCTTCCCCTCCTACTCCCCCCCCCCCCCCCTCCCCTTCCGCCAAGCCCTGAGCCCGAATTATTCTAAGTCCCTCGATTCTTGACACGGCGGCGGCGGCGGCGACGGCGGCGGCGGCGAGATCTTTTTATAATATAGAGATATATATATATATATATATATAGTAATAGTAATTTGTAATAGTAGATATATATATATATATATATATATATATATATATATATATCTACTATTACAAATTCATTCAATTATATATATATATATATATAGATAACAATATGTACGGTGTGAAGTTGAGCACGTGCCATCCACTCAACGAAATGAAATTGCAAAAAAATCTGAATTTTTAATTTATAAATTGAGATATCTCCGTTATGCGAATAGCTGCAGCGCTGTGTTTGGTCTTAAACGAAATATTTTGAGCGAATGCATCTAATCGTAACCGGGAAAATACTCAAAACGGTCGAAATTTATTAATATGCGAAGATAGGGGGGGGGGGGTGGAAAACGGCTAAAAGGAGTTGGCTAGCGAAAAGAGTCTTGGTGCGTCCCGTTGCTGGAGCTGAGAGAGAGGGTAAATGTACTTGTCTCGAGACGCTGCCGCGTCTCTTGATAGGCTGTTTAGAACTACAGCCTGTATTTGGGGAAGGAACCCAGACGCACGGTCTTAGTAGTTGCAACGTTGAGGATATCCGAGTTTGCTATTTTGTATATGTCAAATGTTCGTATTTCTTTCAGGACCGATCCCGTAACTATAGATTCTATTAATAAATTAAGAGATGAATTTCTTCATATATTGCGAATCGCAATCACTGTCTGTTGGAAGTCACGACTATTGTCAAGTTTTAAAATGTCTTTGAGACACGTTTGCGTATACATCCTTACAAACTTTGGATTACTTACAGTACGGTTTGAAAACCGAAACATAGTAACGATTCTTGTACGACGTGCAGCACACAGTAAAACACGATACAATATAGAAAAATATAAAAATATAGAAACAGACGCCAGAAGCGCTGAATAGACCGAGTTTACTATACTAAATCGGGTAATGATTACCAGACTCTTCTCTCCGTGTACGTTATTAAATAGTGTTAAACAGCTTCCCTGTTACGTGCCGATGCAATAAATGACGGTTTATATTAATTCTGTTTTTTATTTATCCTAGACTATTTAACCGGTATCTGGGTTCAATAGAGAAATCCGGTCTAGCACCTAGTCAATTTTATTATGCTATAAGGTTAACCGATTTCCGTACTGGCTAATCAGTAGCTTAGTTTACTGGGCGCATTAATAGAATCTTAGCCAGATTTTAGACAGTTTTTCTGTACACCGACTAGACAGCGAGAAATTACACAAAGCGCTTGGATCTAGCTAGTTTTCCGACCTAGATCTTGTACAGAAAATAAGTCGATTTCATTAAAACTAGTCGATTTCTAGGTGATGGCGAGTTGGAATTTCCACAGACGGGAATGAATCCCCCTGGCTACCGGGGGGGCAGCACCTACACTCAAGTTACTAGAAATAATTTCAGTTAGGGTTTCTCCATAAGCTACATGCTTTGGCGTCATGGGCAAATTGTTCTTTGTTGAATGGGTCAACAGTGTGTGTTTTTTTATCATTTGGATTGGATAGCAGCCGTGATAGTTGCAGGGACCAAATTGTTGGTCATATGTACCATTTTTGTTGCCGATCGAAAAAAAGTTGAGACTACGATTCCGATTTAGTTTCAGTAACTAAAACGCGACACAGCATATGCTGGAATTGGTAGCCAGAACTACTTTTTTCTTTCCGTGCAAGGTATAATAACGTATACTCAAATTCAACGCAATTTTCTCTTAGATTTCAGTTCAGTGCAACAATTTTCAAGTACTTGTAATTTATTTAAACAATCACTTGATAAATTTTGCAGAAGGATTGGAAATTTACCGTACACGGTACGTGAATGACAGTTTCAAGTACTGAGTTTGTAAGTTTTATATTCATAAGTACATCAAATTTGCAGTGTTTTTCACAGTGCCCCTGATTCCTGATTGGAATGACACGCGTGATTCGCTCAACTACTCGTAACACGCGTATTAAGTACCGAAAAATTATTGACTTAAACCCACACGGGATTAAGTCAACATGCACTACCAATCGCTCAACAGCATTCAAGTTTCAGCCAAAACGTTATTATATTGACGCTCAACCACATGGAGAAGTTCTCACAAAAAATGCATTGTATTGCTTCGACAATTGGGATTTTCTGTCTACTTCTATTCCATTAAGTCAAAGGAATTATTTTCGACAACCTCCGCGCGAGGTTGTCAGAATTTGAAATTTTCTCTCAGTGTAGCCTACCAAAGTTGCTTCGGATCATGGTTTCATTCAAATATTCAAAACCATCACTACATATTTCTGTACGTTATCCAAAATGCAGCTATTTTGGAGTTGAAAGTACAATAGAATGCCGATTATCCGAACGTTAATTATCTGAAACGACATTCATCCGAACGATGACTTCATTTATCCAAATCATCAATCATGCGAACGATGACTTCGTTTATCCAAATCGTCAATCATCCGAACGATGAATTCGTTTATCCAAATCGTCAATCATCCGAACGATGACTTCGTTTATCCAAATTGTCAATCATCCGAATACGGTTTCGATTTATCCGAATTTTTTATTTTCCGAACAACTTTGTTGTAATTTAGCAGAGCAAAAACGAGTTTCTGTCGTAAAGCCGAAGAAAATCCTTGATTTTTTTCAAAGGTAATAGAAGATCAAAATGAATCCATTATCAAAATATATAATATATGCTAATAATAATATATTGAAAATATTAATTGTCGTTAAATCGATGTATTGTAATACTTTAAGCGCTTCAGTGTCTCCCTCCGCTCTCACAAAGAATTGCTATTCGGTCATCCAAATTTTCAATTATCCGAACGGTAATCGGTCCCAATTAGTTCGGATAATCGACGTTCTACTGTAAAGGAAGTCCGTATAGTCGGTTTGGTCGAGTGGTTAACGCGTGAGGTACTTATTGAGAATAAATAGATAGGATAATAGTTCTCAGGTTCAAACCCCGCAGCTGTTATTTCTCAGAGAGAGCATTATGAAATGTACCAGGATTAAAAAAAAAATATTAACTAATTAATTTTTTTAATATTACTGTCAGACGACCAACTGCAAAATATACATGCTGATATTAATTATTAGTAATTAATATTAATTTAATTCTTGTGGGTGTTTAACAGTAGCTATCGCAAATTCCAACAGGGTTTAGAGATTGCTCGGCAGAGTCCACAAGTTCTACTGAAGTTAAAGTAGGGTTTGATGAATTCTTCCTGAGCCTTCCTAATCTCTGAATGTCTACTTTCTGCCTTTTGGGGAGTCTGGTAGGGTTAAATTTGTATGTAGTTTTAATACGCGATACCCTTCTTTCCACCTGATAGACTCCACGCAAATCACAACCAGTTTCTTAGGTTCAATGGAGGGTCATAATTTCGACTCACGATGATACGTTTAAATAACACATGTAAGAAATAGTATACTGTAAAATAACATACACAAATAATACGGCGATATATTAACGCAACGACATAATAACATGCGTCAAAATGACACCGTTTTATGCATTATTCCATTTTAATATGTAACATAGATTTATTATCAGCTTAAAAGCTGAAAACCGTGTAATGCATCAATTTTTATACTATGCGCTGGGCTTCACAAATATTCAATCCTTCAGAACTGATGTTTTTAACAATCTTTAGGACCTGTTATTACGTTTCTTAATGGTTTTCTCACTAAATTTGGTGGTTTCGAGAGCCTCTTGGTAGAAATTTTAATCGACTTAGTGGTTAGTGGGTAATTTGGTGGAAATTTTTAGATTTTGGTGGAAAATTTAGTGGGTTTTAAAGTAAATTCTTTGTATACAGACAAGGTAGATTTCTTGAATGCAGTCTCGTAGATCACGATCACTGATTTAGATCATCGAAACAAAAATCGACAATTTTCTCCGCTGCTTCCGACTCCGAGCGTAAGTCGCTCGTCTTCTGTGTGTAGGCTTCGTCACTGCCAATTCTGCGCAGAACCTCCGTTGACAAAACGTAGAAGTTGCAGCATTTATCATTTCGTCGAAATCGAAAGCGAATGGATAGGATTGAATTTGTCATTTTGACTGATATCTTGTTCCATACTTTATTTTTCACGAAATTTAGCTGGCTAAATATCCGATCGACTTGCGCATTGGAATACGGCAGGATCAGCATCGGCAGAGCGGACGCGGCGAGATCAGCGAACGAATTACTTCCAGATGCGTCCCTGTACTTGCTAACCTCAGCCTAAAATGGTATCGTGTCCGTTTTGTTGGTCCAATCAATCAAAGAAATTTTGGAGAGCTGCGATTCAATTGCATCGATGTCTATCGACATCGAGGTACCCACGTACTCTAACAACGGCTGTATTGGTTCCTTGACCGCCCTCAATATATTATCCACTGACAGCAGCGATATCTTTTTGAATACCATGACGTTTTCGGGCAATCTTTGTTTCAACTGGTTGAAAAGACACAGCAGGAATGCTCTCGTTCGTGGATCCCATGTTCATCGTCCTTGTTGATTTTTCCATCCTTCTTGAGCTATTCGATTTTTTTTTTAACGAATGTCCAAGGTACGGCTTAGGGTCAAGATAGTCGTCAATGAGACTCGGCAGACGATCTATTTTGCACGTTGGCAACACGAGCTTCTTCGAAATTCTTTGTACAAGAATCGTGAGATCGTTCAGAAGCTTTACGTGATCATTTTTCTCGCTTTGAAATGCTTTGTTCACGACTTGTATCTCGGATAAATTCGGCTTCAGAAATAACAAATATGCCATGTTCGTCTCGTCGCAATACATGTGGTAAAGAATTTCTGCGGTGTAGCATTTCTCCGAAAGTCTCGTGATGTCGAAATGAGTTTTTAACTCGAGCCACTGATTCAGCATTCGATCTACAGCTGCTTCTATGGATAGCCACCTCCTACCAGAAACCTGCAGCAATTTCAAAGGATGCTCACCTGAATTAATCATCTCATACAGCTGATTGTACTTTACGTGCCGCATAGCCGAGTGTGTGAACCAGTTATACGTTTTATGGACCAAAAACTCGAGATTTCGCGGTAGCGTGTCGGTCATCGCGTGTGACACGGCAAGCTGCAACGAATGGCAGAGGCACTTAATCAAAATCAACGAATTTTCGCTTTCAATTTCACATACACCCCGTTATTTATCCAAATTCATTTCCTTCAGAACTTTTTGCAGAGCGTTGACGATACTCTCAGAATTACACTCTTCCAGCTCTGCAAGTGCTAGAAAGCTTGATATATTTCTTCTTTGTTTTTCGCTGTAGTAAATTATACCAATGCCCATCAGTTTGGTAACAGACACATCGTTCGACTCGTCCAACAGCAGACTGTATTTTCCGCCGCCGAGATCACTCAGCAACTCGTCGTTGAAGTAAGGGCCCAGTATGTTTTTTTATCAGTTTACTGCATTTAGTTCAATGCATCCTCTACTTCTTTGCTGCCTCGCTGTCCGTCAAGTGATGTTTGGATATTTCACTTTCACCCAAATGATCGCGCGGAGCGATTGCGCTATGCGCGCAGACGAATAGCGCCATCGACCCTTCGGCTGCCGCTGAGTTCGACGATTGCTCAGGAAAAGACAACTTTTGTTGTCGTTGTGCTGAGAAGAGCTCTGCAGCTTGTATGTGTTTTTTTGTCTTGCTGTGGTTGATCAGGTCCACGTATCTTGCCGTTAAGTCGCACTTGCAGAACTTGCCTTCGTATCGTGGCGTGCTACCTGTTTTCCATTAAATTTTGTGTTAAACAATATAAATCCGTGATTCAACGATAACAAACTTGATGGTGGGCTATACATTTTTACCTGAACGATCCATTTTTTCAATTGAATGTCGGTGAGCCATATATCTCGGAACTTTTGGGCATACTGTTTATCTTTAGCTTTCCCCATCACGCAGAAGCTTCATTCGAATTTCGTGTTCAACAGAGAAGGAAGTAATACTCAAATCAATGCACTAACTCGTAAACACTTTTGAAGCTGTCGAAGATCGAAGAACACATGCGCGAAGATAGTTGTCGTTAGTCGATAACGGTATGTTCGAGTTCGATCTTCGACCAACAGCAGAGCCAGCGTCCTCATTGCTCGTTTGTACCTAACCTAACTGTACGGCCGCCCGCCCGTCCACGACTCACAGTTGCTCAATTAACGCGGGAATATTAAAAATAAAAAATTATCGATTCCGGTATCCACTAAAAATCAACTTTCACACTGTAAGGTAAACCCTAGGGCGAATGACTAGTAACCCTTTACGGTCACTCTGGGTCAAATTGGCCCGAAATTTATCTGGGAATACCATAAAAATCTCTGGGTAGTGTGACCGGTAAGGGTTAAAGCAAATAAAAATTTTCGAATATAATCCTTTGATGAATGCAAAAAACGTCGGTGTCGAAATTTGGAGGATTCTCGGTGGAAAATCATACGTTGTTAGTAATTTTTGGTGGCAAAGAACGATTATGAGTTTAGTGGTTTTTGGTGGGATTTCATGTCCCATCTGGTGAACTTACGACAAACCGAGTTGGCAATACTGTTCGTAGGATCTCTTCAGGGCCTTTGGCCATGTAAGAGCTGCTTTAAGCATATTATATATATTCCATACACATATTTTAGAAAGCTGTTTTCTTGTTTACTTATTTGGACCGGGCCAGCGTAAGGAAAAGGTGCGATCACGGTGAGGCGAGGGTAGGAATGCGATGATTATGAATAGTGATGGCTGACATTACGATAGGTTTGATTTTTCTAAGTTTTCCTAAGAGTCGGTCCCTTACGCCCTGATATTTTTTACCCGCGTAGAAAAAAAGAATCTTGTGAAGAATCTTTTGAAGAATTTAAAAAAAAGTCTTGAAAGAATCTTTGAAAGAATCTTTAAAGGAATCTTGAAAGGAATCACGTATAGGTTCCGGAGCAAATTCTTTGCAGGATTGTTTTCAAGATTCTACCCGAAAGTGTTGTGAGAATCTTTCAAAGAATCTTCGAAAGATTCTTGAAAAGCGTCTTTAAGAGAATCGTGAAAAAATTCCGTCCTTTAAACAGAAAAATCGTTGAAAGAATCATAATGAAATTCTTTAGAGGAATCGAGCGAAACCTGTTGTTGCTTTTCCTTGGTGTCGAGACAGTACATTTCGGTACATAAACGAAGGGTAAACCCCTCGTGTACAGTCGAACTCAGAACAGCTTTGCAGTCTTATATACGTTCAGGCTTCAAGTCACTTGCGAGAAACGCTTTGACCACTCGCCATCTAGCGGAGTATTGAATATCAGTGTTTCGTACGATGCCACTAGATGGCGAACGGTCCAAACGTTTCTCGCAAGTGACTTGAAACCTGAACGTATATAAGACTGCAAAGCTGTTCTGAGTTCGACTGTACACGAGGGGTTTACCCTTCGTTGTCGTACCGAAATACTGTCTCGACACCAAGGGAAAGCAACAACAGGTTTTGCTCGATTTCTCTGAAGAATTTCATTATGATTCTTTCAACGATTTTTCTGTTTAATGGATGGAATCTTATCACGATTATCTTAAAGATGCTTTTCAAGACTCTTTCGAAGATTCATTGAAAGATTCTCAGAACGCTTTCGGATAGAAAGAATCTTGAAAACAATCCTGGGAAGAATCTTCTTCCGGATCCTATACGTCATTCTTTTCAAGATTGATTTAAAGATTCTTTCAAAGATTCTGTGACGGCCCTACATTGCATATAAGAAGACGATTCGAATGTGAGAAATATATATGTGACATTATCGCAGTGGTTAGCGCTCTTACTTAGTACCTGAATAATCCGGGTTCGATTCCCGGTGATCACCATATATTTTCTCTCTTCGATACTTCGTCAGTCCATCCGCAATGCCAATATCTACACTTCCCCACACTCTCCGCCTGGTCATTACATGGTGTCAGAAGTTACGGGCCCAAAAACGTCCTCAATTCCGCATTGTACCGATGGAGCACACACACAGATTCCCGCCGATACAGGCCTGGCACTGAAGAGCTACACCGCGGGATTCAACACGGCCGAGGGAAGAGGTCCGACGTTGGATACAGGCTTCGCGTAGCATCTACGATAACTCCACTACAATCGCGTAACAGGAAACCTAACCCTGCACTGTCGATGAGAACGTCGAATACAGTGAAGGGGGGTGTGTGACGGCCCTACATTGCATATAAGAAGACGATTCGAATGAGAGAAATATATAGGTGACATTACCGCAGTGGTTAGCGCTCTTACTTAGTACCTGAATAACCCGGGTTCGATTCCCGGTGATCACCATATATTTTCTCTCTTCGATACTTCGTCAGTCCATCCGCAATGCCAATATCTACACTTCCCCACACTCTCCGCCTGGTCATTACAATTCTTTCAAAACTTTTTTTAAGATTCTTTAAAAGATTCTTCACAAGATTCTTTTTTTCTACGCGGGTATTTAGTACGAATTGTTTTTAGAGGTGGCGCACTGGACTTTTGTATTTCCCATTTGATTAACACTTAGAAAATCGAATTTTTCATGTGGACGGATATCATAATTTTTGTACACGATGGACGCTACTACACGAAAAAACGACTTAGTTAAGGTAATAAAAAAAATAGTTGCACCCAACCAAGTGTCTCAGTGCTCTCAGGGACAAGGTCTTGTGTATTGCAGTTCGTCATAGACGAGGGTTGTACCTCGGAAAATTTTCCACACCAACTCTACCACTCACGTCGGGTTTTCGACGGATAATTTGTGAACTCGATATATATGCTCCACCACTGTCAATTGAACGCCGTGTCTAGTTGTTGTTACACGGTTGACTGGGAAAAACCCTGCCTTGACCATTTAAGGGTCATCAGGCAAGTTGGACCTACCCCCTAGGGGGCGGTGACTCTCTTAGCCGGCCCTAGTTATACCGCGGGATCGAAACACCACCGGATCCCTGGGATCGTATCCAGCGGGTGCCACGGGGAGGCGGAGTCACCAGCTCTTTTGCTCGGTCCCAGCAAGTTAACCCGAAAAATTATCAGGTTGTTAGGCCTAAAAGCGGCCCGGCCGCACCAGCAGGTCACATACCTTTTAAATGTGGCCCTTGCATTTGCCGGTCACAGCCCAGCTCGTAGGGACAGACGATTAATTGGTTGGATCAACTATTTTTACTTGGTTGGCTCTGTATCGTTGCTCGAACATAACCACACTTGGTCAAAAGTTCGCCGGCAGCACTACCCTGTAACGGTATTTAATCGTTAACATTAAATTTGTTATTCTGAAGATCCAGAATATGAGACTCGAGCAGGGAGGAAATTAATTCAGGCCTTAGATAATGAATAATAGTGAATATTTATTCATTAGTAAATAGCATACATTTTCACACTCGTAAAAAATTAGTCTTCGCTTAATTCTATGTTCTATATTAATATCTAATTATTACGCCTAAATACCCAAAAACATTATCTCGAACTTATTCTACAAGTTATTTCTCGAAGTGACTCCCAATACTTCCAATTTCCTTCAAGATTTATAAAACGGATTATTTTCACAATTTTGGGTCTTGTAGCATCGTCTAACAAAGTTCCGTGCGACAGAGATCTCCCTAACTACATTTAAAATCGTCGCAATATCTTTCTATCGCTATCTTGCTTGCACTTGCGTATTCTCGGGCCTCTCGCTCGCACTCATAGGCGCTCGGACCTCTCGCTTCCCCGCATTAGGCTCGTAATGCTCGACTTCTGTGCTTATACCCTCGCCGGCCGGTAGTTGGCGCATCGACGTTGTTGATCTCCGCTCGATGCTAGCTCCAGTCAGGCCCAAAATGGCCGCCTCCGTGTGATGGGTGAAGTGTCGACAGATATTAAAGTGTTTAATATCTCGGCAATTAGAGTCTACAGAAAATCGTGTATGGACTCTGGTTATTCTGTGAGCTCCTCTCCATCGTGATGTGAAACTGTGGCTCTCTCTGGTGACTCGTCTGACTCAGGAATACTCGGTTTCGGCTGGACTATGGCGATTTTCTCCAAGTCTAGTGACGTGGCGCCAATCAGCTGTTCGTTGCTCCGGAACCGTTTTTGTAGTTGGCAGTTGCCGACTTCGATGTATTTCTGCTATCGGATGATTCTCGAAGATCCAATCATTTCTCCTGAATGCCCGGTGAATCCTGTGTTCTTCCAAGATTGCAGCGTCGGTGGTAGTAGTTAATCAGACCCCGATTGCCACGCGCACCCCCTTTTTATACCGAACTACCCTCTGTCCATCTCAGTTGCACTCCTACCCTTATTTCCTACCCCTAAATTCCTGTAGCCCACTTTTCCTGTAGCCATTATATTTTTATGTGCCCTTGTGGGGTGCTCGCTTACCCTATAGCTCGCTATCGAACTATAGATCATTGGGTAGCGAGTACCTCTTGATCACCGCGAGATGGCGCCACCTGCACCATAATTAGTATATCGTCCGTTTTGTACGTTACAACCCGTTTTCTTCACTTCGTCGGATGATACCGATATTGTTTATTAAAGTTCACTAATGTTTTTGCACCTCATAATCTTCGAAGGTTTTTTTTTTTGCAGTCGCGTATAATAACTTTGTCACTTTATATGCGTTCGCGCGATTTTACGGTTTCCTACGATAGAACAATGAGGTCTAATACGCAAATACAAAATCTCCACCGTCGGATGGCCACGACTATCTGACTTAGTTGGAATACGAATAAAATTCGTTGTGTGATCTATTGAAGTCAACTAACTCTGAATGGTAAATGCGGCTAATACTAGATTATTACACCGATCAACCTGATGGTTGTGACAAGAAATTTTCACTCAACTAACAAATAATTAGTTGGTCAAACGAAGCCGTTTTTTCCGTGTATGTACGGTAGTATTTGATAGCTTCAATGATTGCCTTCAATTTCTACGCTCTTAGTTTTTGTCCAAATTGTTGTGGAATTCGTGAAAACCGACGTAAGTCGGTACGAGAAAATGTGCACTCGGTCGGTGTGTCGTATCACCTGGAGAGAACACCATGTTTCAGTATCGCGTCAGCGGAAAGCCGGAACTAGCAGTAACTAAAGATTAATTGTCGACTCACTTCCGGCACTCAGAGTGTTCTTCGGCAATACCGGAAATTGAACAGAATTTAAAAACAACACGGTACACGGCTTCAAGGAAGCCAATTTCTCGGTAGCATCCGCTCAAACTTCTGATACACAAGTTGCGTTCGCCGGATATGAGAAATTAATTTATGTTAATAATACGTTTGTTCTCATTATAAAAATAAACAGAATTACCATAATCAATATCATGGTGACGTGTCGATTTAATCGAGCGATTAGTTGATAACGACTGTGAAGAGTTTGGCGCGTAGCCTAAATGCATCGTTCATTACTGAAATCACTCAGCAGCCGAGAAAATACATTGAATGTATAATGTTACAAAACCAATCGGGATATTATACACCAACAACGGTTCACCGAATACATAGAACGCCTTAAGGGGTACGGATCGGTAAACTGTTCTCACAGCCATAAAGAATGAATTCACGCGTGCATTGAGAATTATTTACGTTAAAAAATTAACATATACAAATCTGATAAAAAGCACTATAATCTATAAAAACAAAATAAATGAGTGAATTTATTTTCATAATCATTATTCAATAGTAATAACTAGCCGTACTTATAAAAAGTAGTTAACACTTTTCATACAACACTGCATACAAAATTCATTTTTTATATTCAACTATTTACTTTTCATCGCAATAAGTATATGTACTGATTAATTCAAGAAAATTTCCGTGAAAGATAAAAAATATTTAATTTTTTTGCGATGTCTATTAAATTTGAAGATCTTTTTGTAAAAGCTGCAGATGGTTTTAGCAAAATGATAAATATTAAGATAATTATTCAACGAATTTTTTTAAGTGTAATGATAGAGGTGTATAGGTTTACCATATGCGGGAAAAAATATGGTATCAGTTCTTGTATATATTAGGGTGGTCCATTTTTGCACGATATTTTTCTTTTTTACGAAGCATCTCGTAAAAATGTTCTCTATTACGAAAAATAATTCCTCGTAAATCATCGATGTGATAAAAAAATATGTAGAGGTCGCGACGGAATTTTTAAATTCTCTTGTTTTAAACATTTTTTTCAGTGAAAATTCTCATGTATATCTTAACATTTTTGCATTACCCAAGTAGAAATTCTGCTACGGGCTATATCAGGCCCTAGCGGGGTAGCCGGATTTAAATCTAGGGCCTCTGCCTGGCAACCTTATACGGGCCTGGCAGGAAAGTAACGCAGCGCATGATCAGGATCAGATTAAGGCTGCCCTACTAAGCCCCTACTTATAAAAACGACAAATAAATTACAAAATAATTATCTGCGCTCATCGAATTCGATTTACCTTGCACTTTATATTCGATATTCGAGCTTATTTAGTTTTCAGTACATATTAATTGCTGAAAAAAACACATGTAAATTTATTTGCCGTTGGTGGGAATCGAACCTTGATCCTCTGGGTGACAGTTCTGCGCCTTAGCACACTCGGCCATTGACATCTTAGAAAGTTTATATATTTATTGTCTATTTGAAGTATACTTAAAGAGAAAACACGTCAAGACTGTACATCCATTTATTGTAACTACGACCGAAATATTCAAAATTCAAACATGATGGGGCGGTCACCCATCCAGATACTGGCGTTTGACGGTCAGTACCCGGATACATTTCAAAGTAATCCTAGCTGTACAGTCCCGGAAAACGTGAGTTTCAGCGAAAATTTCGAATACTTCTCGATGGAATAAAGATCCCCCCAAAAAACACCATGTGTAAAAAAATTGAGACAAGAACATTTACGTGAGTAGTATCGATACCCCGACAAAAAACAGTGTGTCAATCAATTGACACACTGTTTTCACCAATTACACCAAATCCTCAAAATCAGAGTCAGAATCCTAAAAATACTGCCACATTAAGAAATGGTATAAATATCAAGATAAAAATTGTAGGTTTTTTTTTCCATGGAGAATTACAAAATTAACAATACAGATCATTTTGATTAATGTCGTGTGATGTATGTTATCGTTATTATTTCAGGAGCTGCATATAATTAAGACTGACAGCTTTCATGTCTTTTCTAGGTGATTTTATTACTCTATTTAAATTTAGAAAAAAAATGTATATTACTAAAATCACACCACCTCTGTTTGTTCCAATAATTTATCTTAATAAAAATTGACTTTTTCCTGGACAATGTTCAGAAGGTGCAGGTTGCGAAAAACATTAATCCACAAATCCAAGTTAAACCCGAATAGACACTAACTTTACCAAATTTATTAAAAAATGAAGCTTGTTACACATATAAATTTACGACACTTTATTAATTAGTTTGATGATTTGGTGGTTAGTCGGCTATTGGCGACGCCATTTAATTTCTGTTGGCGGCCGGTGGCAGCCAATAGCCGACTAACCACCAAATCATCATAATCTACGGCCGCAGCACCACTAACATCAAGTTTATTAATTAGTTTTTTCTCAATTCTAATAACTTCTCTTATAAATAAATCCAGTATTTCATTCGATGACATTGTGATCTCAGAGTCAATCATGAAGCAACAAATAAAACTCACAAATCACCAAATATAAATCATCTTTTTTGCTGTATCGTATTTGTTGCAGGTTCGAACAAACTATAGTACACAAATTTCTGTTAATTACTGAATAACCACTGATTTTTTATGAATATATTAAACAATGAAACTTGTTACATATATAAATTAATAAAATTTGTTACACATAGAAATTGACAAACACTTTATTATTCCCGTATAAGTTGTGATAATAACTTGTCAAACCAAGCGACTCAGCATCATATCGAATGACTTTGGGAGATTGCGTATGATTGAATTATGCTTGAACAAATAAAAACCACTAAATTTTACAAGATAACATTAGAAGCTTAAGAGTAAATAATCAACCAACAAACATAGAAAGTCACTGAGTTTAGTATATAAACAGACAATATAGCTAGATGATGTTAAGTGTCATTATGAGGTTGCATTAAAAAACTGGATTAAACAAATCTCAGTTAATGACTGAATAACCACTGATTTTATTAAGTTTATTAAAAAAAAATTGCTATGTATATAAATTGAAGCACACTCTATTATTATTTCTGTCTTAGTTTTGATATTTAATTTCACCAAGAGGCACATTATTTCACTGCATGTCATTAGTAGCTTGAAAGTGAATTGCAAAGTAGCAAAAAATAAAAATGAAACTTTAATAAACCTTATTACACTATAAAAATGATCACATGTAGGAATAACAAAACCCTTCTTTTACTCATTAATGATTCAGTATAAATAAAACAGTCTCATTAAAAAACGTGTACTTTGCTACATGACATTATGAGGTTAGGATGGGATAGAATAATTTATTAATGGCTAATCATGAACGTATAAATAAAAAAGAATAACTGAATTTATTAAAACTTAAAAACCATCACATAATACAATCCCTTTTTTCGATCACTTTTCACATAAATGATGCAATCACTTTTTCGTCACTCGTGCCTGAATCGCGGCACTTTCCACGGCAGTCTTGCGAGCCGAAAGTCGCTCATAGCAAAGAATATGGGTTCTTTGCTCATAGCATGACAGATGTGAACCCGTGGTGAAATGACAGAGTCGCGCATGCGCAGTTCGCATTTCGTTCACTTTCGTCCCTTGGAATTTTACTTTCGACGTTTTCGTCCCTAGAGACATAACCTCACTTTTCAGTGTTCGTCTCGCGCAACTGCCATTGCAAGTGCCGCAGATTCATGCACTCGTTACAAAAAGTATGATGTGCAACGAGGGTCGAATTGGCGATTGCGACTCGTGTGATTGCAGCCCTCGCTTCGCTCGGGCAGCAAACCTTGCACTCGTTGCAATCGCCAACTTTCGACCCTTGTTGCACAATATACTATTCTATCACTTTTCACATCAAATCAAAACATTCGCTGGTGTGTAAGCGTGAAGTGAAAACTTTGAACTGAGCGAATATATCCACTGAATTATCAAAAAATATTAAACACTTCATCAAGAGACGTGGCAGCGTCTCGAGACAAGTACATTTACACTGCCGCAGATCATTTACTCGAGCCAACTTGTTTTGGCCACTTTTTTTCGAGGTTAATATGTTATATTGATAAAATAATAGCGTTTTCAAGTCTTTTTCAGATGTAATCAGATACTACAGGCCAAAATAATTCGTTTAAGACCAAAACGAGCGTTCTACGTTCAATCGTTTAAGTGATATGGTCATTTATATTTCAAAACTTCTCTGAAATATTACACTTTTTCAGTGGTCGACTCTGTGATTTCACACACCGATATTTCGCAACCTGCCAACCACTATGTTTCGCAACCTACTAATCACTATAAGAAAATCATAACGTCATCCAGTGATCAGCTAGTTTATGAAATACACGGTGAAGCAATAGTATTGTTAAGACCGAGCGAATGAATTAAGCGTATATTCGTTTGTGGGGCGGATATTATTAATTACAAAAGATTCTATTTATCTTTAACGCTTTTGTTCGCACGTTTGCTCGCAGTCAAAGTCCTGTCAAGACTTTCTTCTGTCACGTTTACTGTGAAGTATATCAAGTATTCGTTTGTCGATCGTCATACCGTGTGTTCCTATAAGACCTAATCTCTATATTCATAACAGTATATACATTGTTAATGTTAATAAACGATTGCTCTACAGCTTTGGTCTCCAGGTCAATTCGTCCATATTTTCCGATGTCCAGGTCGACCGCTCCGTAGTTTTTCGTGTCCAGGTCGACGGCTCCGCCGTTTTCGATGTCCAGGTCAACCTCTCCATAGTTTTCGGTGTCCAGGCCGATCTCTCCATGGTTTCAGATGTCCAGGTCGACCTCTCCATAGTTTTCGGTGTCCAGGTTGATCTTTCCATAGTTTTAAGTGTCCAGGTCAATTTCTTCATAGTTTTAAGTGTCCAGGTCGATTCCTCCATAGTTTTCGATGTCCAGGTCGACCTCTCCATAGTTTTCGGTATCCAGATCGACCTCTCCATAGATTTAGGTGTCCAAGTCGATTTCTCCATAGTTTTCGATGTTCAGGTCGACGGCTCCGTAGTTTTCGTTGCCCAGGTCGATCTCTCCATGGTTTCAGATGTCCAGGTTGATCTCTCCACAGTTTTCCGTATCCAGGTTGATGTCTCCATAGTTTTCCGTATCCAGGTTGTCGTCTCCATAGTATTCGTTGTCCAGGCCGACGTCTCCGTAGTTTTCGGTGTCTAGGTCGATTCCTCCATAATTTTCGATGTCCAGGTCGACGACGCCATAGCTTTGGTTGTCCAGGTCGACCTCTCCACGGTTCTAGATGTCCAGGTCGACCTCTCTGTAGTTTTCGATGTCCAGGTCGACCGCTCCGTAGTTTTCCGTGTCTAGGTCGATTCCTCCATAGTATTCGACGTCCAGATCAACCTCTCCGTAGTTTTAGGTGCCCAAGTCGATTCCTCCATAATTTTCGATGTCCAGGTCGACGACTCAGTTGTTTTCGTTGTCCAGGTCGATCTCTCCATGATCTCAGGTGTCCAGATCGACCTCTCCATAGTTTTTGGTGTCCAGGTCAATCTCGTCATCTCCATAGTTTTCTATGTCGCAGTTGATCTCTCCATAGTTTTTAGTGCCTTCAGAGTTGAACTCTTCATAATTTACACTGTACACATCGATCTCATTATAGTTCAGGTGTCTAGGTCTGTCTCTCCATAATTTCCGATGTCCAGGTCGACCACTCCCTAGTTTTTGGTGTCCAGGTCGATGTCTCTATAATTTTCGGTTTGCGGTTATAACTGACAAAGAACTGTTAGTCTTGAAAAGCCTATCCTTAGTTAAAATTTGCAAAAGTCTTACGACTTAAAAAAAAAATGTATTGCAATCAATAGTAACCTTTTTTTGGAATTTCTTGAGATAGCCGCAGCTTAGCTGCACACCATAACTAAACGGCACGCATACGATTTAACGATCTATGTTCTGTTAAAAAAAAAGTTAACAATTGTGTTGTACAAAAAACAAGCAACCGCGAAAAAGAAATTTATATTACAGTTTATGTTACCGACCGAGTAGCAGCACATTATCTTGCAGTGGGACATAAATTTTGAAACTATGAATTGATATTTGGTCAATATTATAAAATCCATCTCGGTAACCCTAGCAGTTCGGACCACGGTCGAATCACGGTGAAAATCAAGCGTGAGTTTTGATACCGAAATTCACGGTCGTATCACGGCGGAAATCACGGACCGTTTTATATCGTTTAAGCTTTTGAGCTTGCGGACCGTGATTTTACAATAAATAACGGTTGAAATCACGGCCCGAATCACGGCTCGTCGGAACTTTCAGTGCCGTGATAATTCGCAAAATCACGGCAGATTTCACGTTTCAGGGTTTTACTTGTCATGATTTTTCTTTCAATCATGGCCGATATCACGGCTGAATTCACGGCCCTAAAATCCGTCGTGCCGTGATTTTCTTTAGTAATTACGGTCAGAATCACGACAGACGTCACGTTGCTGTGATGCCAATGAAATGCTGTTACCGTCGGTATTTAACTTATAATTATATAAAATGTGCAACATTTGAAACTCTGAAGAGAAGACACCGTCGTCTTTTCTTGGTCCTCTTTTCTAAATGGCTAGACCATCTATGTCAAATGGTTAGGACATCTTCAAAACGTGGTTCTTCAGGATATGAGGGCGCAGCAACTTGCATTAAGCTGCGTGTTTATATGCAGGAAAAGGTGAACAATCACTTGCGAGAAACGTTTCGGGTCGTTGGCCATCTAGCGGAGCTAAGCCGGGTCTCCGCGTGGCAAAAGAGAGGCGCCCGTAGTTAGCCCGCTAGATGGCGAACGAGCTAAAACCTTTCTCGCAAGTGATTGTTCGTCATTCCATGCATAAGTACGGGCTATCGTTAGTTACCGTCCACCCATGTACTGATGTGGGTCATTTTTACTGTCTTTTATGAGTGGTACAATATATGCTAGGGTACAGAAAAATTGCCAACAGCAATTTCAGCTGTGATTCCGACCATAATTACTGGAAAAAATTCCAACACGACGAATTTCAGTATCATGAATTCAGCCGTCATATAGGCCATGATTAAAAGAAAAATCACGACAAGATAAATCCCAGAAACGTTAACACTGCAATGATTTAAGACGTGATTTTGACAATTACCATGGCACTGAAAATTCCGTCGAGCCGTGATTCGGGACGTGATTTCAACCGTTATTTATTGTAAAATCACGGTCCGCAAGCTCAAAAGCTTAGACGGTATAAGAGGGTCCGTGATTTCCGTCGTGATACGACCGTGATTTTCGGTGTCGAATCTCACGCGTGATTTTCACCGTGATTCGACCGTGAACAGCATCAATTCCAGGCGTGGTTCAACCTGACAGGGAAGCGGAAGGAGAATAAGAGGAACCCTATATTTATTATTTGTTGTGCTAATAAATATGCATGCTAAAGAATATATAAAAGAATGCAAGTGAATTGCAAGTTCCCTTATTCTGAATTGATTAGTCGCAAGAAATAGCAAAAACTTTGCAAAAAGTAGTGAAATCCACCAAAAAAACCCTCACGGGTAAAAAATTGAGACAAGTACAATGCCCGTCATCGATGCCTGGTTTACCCCTTCCGTTGTCATTCTGAGATGAGTAGTCAGGTTTCCAATCTAGCTCGGAAGTACAACGATTGTTACTTCGTGGCGCTGCGAGCACACGAAACGATGGATTTGGACCGAATGTCACGTGGGAACTGTCAAAGTTATGAACTGTCAATTTGTTCAAACATATGTTTTTGGTAATAGTATAGTGTATAATAATGTGCATCGTGATTTGCATCGTAGCAAAAGATTCATTACTTATACAATTCTTTCGCAGATTTCACAAGTGAGAAAAATCGTTTATGGAATTTTGTTGTGATCGATTTTCGCATAGTGCGACATCGCAAATCGATAATTTTGCCTGAAAAATAATTCCACGCAATAGCAGTTGACATTATTCCGCAGAACTTTATTAATATGAAATGAATTATATTAGCATCCGGTATTTCATTATTATATTTCTCAGCATTATCGTTGTCGATGGGTTCATCTATATTTACTTTAATAAACTGAACAATAATCCATTTGATTGAACTTAATACACTTAATTGAATAGCAGCTTTGAATTTTTACTTTCGCTGGAAGTTGTTTGTTGTCGATTTGACAATAAACAATTGCTGCGAAAGGGAGAATAATTTTTTTTTAACCAAAAACCATCATCGGATGAACATGCACCGGTAACAATCGGTAGTTTCAAACATAGACCGGTAGTCGAGTGGAAAGTCTGCAGCTTGATATCCAGAGGGTTTGAGGTTCAAAACCAAATAATTCTGTTTTTATTTTTTTCTCTCTCTCTCGAAGAATTTGGAACCAAGGTCAGAGCAACGTGGGAGCAAAGGGAATGTAAGGTGAGAACAATGTGAGAGCAAGGGAGGAGGAAGGTGAGCACAATGTGAGTGTAAGGGAAACGTAAGGTGAGAACAATGTGAGAGCAAGGGAGGAGGAAGGTGAGAACACGGCGAGAGCAACGTGAGAGCAAAGGGAATGTAAGGTGAGAACAACGTGAGAGCAAGGGAGGAGGAAGGTGAGAACAAGGTAAGAGTAAATTTAAAGCACAGTGAAAGCTCGAAACGGATTAGTCTAAGAATTGTCCACCACCGTCATACTTTTCTTTTCACGAACAATATTTGATCATAAAAATGTATAAAATTGCAGAGTTAACTCCAAAACTTTATGTAAATGTTACCTCGTAAGATAAAACGAAATGTTGAAGTAAGAAGAGGATTTGATCGCCATTAACTTCCTGTAGTTTCTTTTTTTTTTAATATTCCATTACGGTGTTTTTGTGTATGAAGTAGCCGTCCTTTATTCTCCCTTTCGCCGGATTTTGTTTGTAGACGATTTCACAACAAATAGATGCTTCGAAAGGGAGAATATTTTTTTTTTTTTGCCAAAAACAATCATCGAATAAACATGCACAGGTAACAATCAGTAGTTCCGAACGTAGACCGGTGGCCGAATGGAAAGTCCACGGCCTGAGTCATAGAATTTGAACCACTCGTACGGTGTGTGTCAAATTCGTACCTGGCCTATGCGTCGTGTCAATTCGTGAGTGAATGAGATTTAAACTGGATATCACGAATTATGCGAAAGCCAACGCGCCAAAGAAAGTTTTCGAAGAATTAAACATCGTATAAAATTTGAACAGCTCGACTTATAAGGTAAACGACCATTTTCAAAATGTTATCTGCCGGCTCAACAGAAATGAGCTATGTCTGCAGCCATTGTCTTGTCACTATCGGTAAGATCTCACTATTTGAAAAATGTAGTTTTTTGTGTCTTCGAAATAGTTTTACGGGGAAAAGTTGATTCAAAGAGTATTATTGAGAATCGAAGAATACGTTAGCATGTGCAAAAAGAACAAATAATGAAGGTAAGCGACTCAATTACTGACCGTGGTTTAATTACATTTAATTAATTAGACCACATTAATAAATTTTTACAGATTTTTATGATACCGAGAAGTGTTTGTGATTTCCTCTTCTTTTTCGAAAACTTATGCAAAGCGAGCGTGAAGCGACAGAACTATCTTAACATACTTTTCCATCTTGCGAAGTAACGCTTACATAAAGTTTCAGAGTGAAATTCGTAATTCTATGAATTGAAAAAAAAAATTGTTTGTGAAAAGGAAAGTATGACAATAGTCGACATCCTAAAACCAATTCGATTCGAGCTCACTGTGCTCTCAATTTGCTATCACCTTATTCTCACCTCGCTCCCCCCTTACTCTCACATTGTGCTCACCTTCCGCCTCCCTTGCTCTCACATTGTTCTCACCTTACGTTCCCCTTACTCTCACATTGTGCTCACCTTCCTCCTCCCTTGCTCTCACATTGTTCTCACCTTACGTTTCCCTTACTCTTACATTGTGCTCACCTTCCTCCTCCCTTGCTCTTACGTTGTTCTCACCTTACGTTTCCCTTACCCTCACATTGTGCTCACCTTCCTCCTCCCTTGCAATTACATTATTCTCACCTTACGTTCCCTTTACTCTCACGTTGCTCTGACCTTAGTTACAAATTGCTCGAACTTTGCTCTAACCTGGCTCTAACCTTACGTTTATCTTGCACTGAATTTTCGTACTCCCGAGGTGTTACCACGTAACATAGAAAATTAACAACCAACTTTGAGTATTGTAACTTGTGCTCCACGATCGTGAATAGGCCGTCATTTCTCACAACCACCAATCGACTTTGCATTGTGACGACAATACTCCTGTTGTTGTGCTCCAAAGTTGGGAACAAAAATGAATATCTTTGTTCGCAGGGACTTTTTCGTCGTCAAGTCGACAACGGAAAAGTGCTTGCGAGAAAAAAAAAAAAAAAAAGAATTATTTGGTTTTGAACCCTAAACCTTCCGGATATCAGGTCACAGACTTTCCACTCAACCACCGGTCCATGTTTAAAACTACCGATAATTACCGGTGGATGTTTATTCGATGATGATTTTTGGTAAAAAAAAAATGAATCTCCCTTTCGCAGCAATTGCTTATTGTCAAATCGACAATAAACAACTTTCCGAGAAAGTAAAAATGAAAAGCTGCTACTTTTCAATTAAGTGGATTAAGTTCAATCAAGTGGATTAGTGATCAGTTTATTAAAGTAAATATAGATTAACCTGTTAAGGACCACAACGAAAATGCTGAGAAATATAATGATGAGATACCGGATGCTAATAT
This sequence comes from Ephialtes manifestator, assembly GCA_963970395.1. Classification (NCBI taxonomy): domain Eukaryota; kingdom Metazoa; phylum Arthropoda; class Insecta; order Hymenoptera; family Ichneumonidae; genus Ephialtes; species Ephialtes manifestator. The sequence continues at coordinate 3,557,658 of OZ019981.1, forward strand.
AATTCATTTCATATTAAGAAAAGTCTGCGTAATAATGTCAATTGCTACTGCGTGGAATCATTTTTCAGGCAAAATTATCGATTTCCGATGTCGCACTGTGCGAAAATCGATCACAACGAAATTCCATACACGATTTTTCTCACTTGTGAAATTTGCGAAGGAATTGTAAGAGTGATAATTCTTCCGCTACGATGCAATTCAGGATGCATATTATTATACACTATACTATGACCAAAAACATATGTTTAAACGAAATGACACTTTAAAATTTTGACAGTTCCCGCGTGTCATTCAGTCCAAATTCATCGTTCCGTGTGCTCGCAGCGCCACATCCTGATTTTACCAAAACTAGTGGATTTGTTTAGATGGGAAACGTCATGAACGGAAAGTGTCAACCAGGCATCGATGACGGGCATTGTACATTTACGTGAATGGTAATACCCCCAAAAACACAGTGTGTCAAAAACTTGAGCCATAAACTATGTATAGATACAAAAAGTTGTGAAATAAACTAAAAATATATTCAGCATGTCAAGTACATGTTGTACAACATATATATGGGTCATTCCACGGGATTTCGCACAAAAAAAAACCCGACCGACTCCAATTTTCGCCTAATTTTTTTATATTGTTGACTATGTCAAACGGAGCATCTGTGAATTTTTTGAGAATTTTATTCTTATATTTCGACGAGCCATAAAATAAAAGGTGAAAAAAATGAAAAAAATTCTGACGTCAAGTGGAATAATGATATCGACAAAAATAACTAGGTCAAAATTTTCGTAATTCAACACAGTTTACGGTAAAAATAATCAAAATAAAAAATAAACATAACTTCTATTTTATTTATGTCTTCTACCAAGAAAAGGTACCATTTCGCTAATTTGGCCATCTCCGATTTCAATACAAAAAATCACGAATATACTACATGGAGTCCCAAACAGTTTAAGCACAAGCCCACGATGGAGAACGCATTTTACCCATTTTTAAAAAAATATTTCGGGTAATTGATTTTTTTAATTTTCTTCCAATCTTCTGCGTATTTTTTTTATGTAATTGGTAATATTAAAAGGAGCTTATGTGATTTTTTTCATAATTTTATATGTAGATGTATTCGATTCATTAAATGTAATCGAATTACAAATTTAAAAAATTGTATTTTCGTTGCGTCTTTTACAAAAAAAGGTCCCATTTCACTTATATGGACCTCTCCGATTAAGTTAAAAAAATAACAAAATTACTATACGCCTCAGGCGTATCTCGCGACGCTAGCGCTCGAGCGGCCACTGCGTGCGTAACGAGACGATCAGCTGATCGCGCGCCCCAGGCGTACCCCAGGCGAATCTCGCGACGCCAGCGCTCGAGCGGCCACTGAGTGAGTAAGAAAGCGATCAGCTGATCGCTTTCTTTTTTTAAAATTTAAAAAATTTGTAATTCGATTACATTTAATGAATCGAATACATCTACATATAAAATTATGAAAAAAATCACATAAGCTCCTTTTAATATTACCAATTACATAAAAAAATACGCAGAAGATTGGAAGAAAATTAAAAAAATCAATTACCCGAAATATTTTTATAAAAATGGGTTAAATGCGTTCTCCATCTTGTGCTTATGCTTAAAATGTTTGGGACTCCATGTAGTATATTCGTGATTTTCTGTATTGAAATCGGAGGGGGCCAAATTAGCGAAATGGTACCTTTTCTTGGTAGAAGACATAAATAAAATAGAAGTTATGTTTATTTTTTATTTTGATTATTTTTACCGTAAACTGTGTTGAATTACGAAAATTTTGACCTAGTTATTTTTGTCGATATCATTATTCCACTTGACGTCAGAATTTTTTTCATTTTTTTCACCTTTTATTTTATGGCTCGTCGAAATATAAGAATAAAATTCTCAAAAAATTCACAGATGCTCCGTTTGACATAGTCAACAATATAAAAAAATTAGGCGAAAATTGGAGTCGGTCGGGTTTTTTTTGTGCGAAATCCCGTGGAATGACCCATATACATTATATACGTGTATATAAATAGTAGTTTTAATATCAACTAAAAAGAATTTCTCGCATTTAAAGGAAAAAAAAATCAGTAACAAAGAAAAAATCATAAATTGAGAACAAAAATTAATGAATACATAAATTTTAACATCTAAAAAAATTAAACGGAAGTACTTGGCGAGTTTGCTAAATATCCTATATGATTCACCATTATTCAATGGTCATATTAGCATAGAAACTCGCCAAGTACTTCCATATAATTTGTTGAGATGTTGAAATTTATTTATTCATTCATTTTTGTTCTCAATTTATGATTTTTCTCTGTTACTGATTTTTTTCCGTTCAAATGCGAGAAATTCTTTTTAGTTGATATTAAAACTACTATTTATATACACGTATATAATGTATATATATACGTTGTATAACATATACTTGACATGCTGAATACATTTTTAGTTTATTTCACAACTTTTTGTACCTATATATAGTTTATGGCTCAAGTTTTTGACACGCTGTGTTTTTGGGAGTATTACCACTCACGTAAATTGTCTCAACACTTGTCTCAATTTTTTACCCGTGAGGGTTTTTTTGGTGGATTATTTCTGTTTCTAATTCAATGTTTGGAAATAAACCAACCAATATAAAATAAAATGGGAATATATAGCGGTTCGGAAACCGGTTGGTTGGAACCCCGGTCTTGCGACGGATAGGATCCCGGTCTTGCGAAAATTAGGTTCACGGTCCTGCGAAAAACGACTGAATTTTTTAGAATATTTCAGAGAAGTTTCGATATACAAATCAGGCAATACGTCGTTTCTACAGAACCCGATTCTACACATCACCGACTCAACACCACTGACTCTACACAACGGCAATTCGACACATGCCTCGATTCAACACAACAGCAACAGTACACATCACCAACTCAACACATCACCAACTCGACACATACCTCAATTCGACACAACCCCAATTCTACACAGCCCCGATTCTACACAGTCATAACTGTCACGAGCCAAATGCACAACGGCAATACTCTACACAGCCCCGATTCTACACAGGCACAAATGTCACGAGCTGAATTCACAACGGCAATACTCTGCACAGCCCCGATTCTACACAGGCAAAACTGTCACGAGCTAAATTCACCAAAGTCCCGATTCAACACATCACCGATTCTACACCGTCACCAACTCTCATCCAATCATAGTGCGCCGATGAGTTGGAATACTTGAACGACATACGTTGATTGGATGTGAGTTGGTGACGGTGTAGAATCGATGATGTGTTGAATCGGGGCTTTAATGAATTTAGCTCGTGACAGTTGTGCCTTTGTAGAATCGGGACTGTGTAGAGTATTGTCGTTGTGTATTTGGCTCGTGACAGTTGTGACTGTGTAGAATCGGGGCTGTGTGGAATTGCTGTTGTGTTGAATCGACGCATGTGTCGAATTGCCGTTGTGTAGAGTCGGTGGTGTTGAGTCGGTGATGTGTAGAATCGGGTTCTGTAGAAACGACGTATTGCCACAAATCACGATATCACTGCACTGAGGGAAGATTCGAAGGTCGTTTTGGTCTCAAACGAAGTATTTCTAGCTGCAGTATCTGATTATACCTAAAAAAGCTTCAAAACGCTATCATTTTCTCAATTTAACATATTAACCTCGAAAAAATGTGGCTAAAATGAGTTGCTTCGTGTAAAAAATACTGCGGCAGCGTCTTGTCGGTCGGTAAGTAGAGAGGTAAATGTACTTGTCTCAAGACGCTGCCGCGTGTCTTGATGTGAAAAAATCCAGCACACACAAGGTGCTGAAAAGATTGATTTTACATAACAATATTTTTTTAATGTTTTTAACGAACGCCGTATCTAGGCCTTACACGAACCTGATAATGTAAATTTACGGCATATTAAAAAAAACTATGCCGTACGAAGACCGTATACGGACCTGACCAGGGAAAGAAAAGGTACACTGAGAAAAAAGACCATGGTATTTCCAACAATAATACCATAGTAAAAAATGTATAATATGTGGAACCATATTTTATAGTTGAATCAGCTCTTATATGGTTTACCGAACTATTGTCGTGAACTTAAGGAAACTATGCAGTTTAGATAGTGAATCTAAATATGCGCCACACTTAAGAATACTAATGTAACCAACGACTAAATTATGATACGAATAACTATTTGTACAGTAGAACTCACTATATTTGACGTGTTTGTCCCATGCATTTTTCTCAGTGTATGGTTATCGTAACCAATAAAAATATTGTTATTATGTACCATATTTCGGAGCTATGTTAATTATTTCTGTATGTTAGTTATAACTATTCGTTCTTTCACTATTTATAAAGTATTTTGAACGGTTGTAGAATAATAAAGGCATATCAAATTCATTGTTATTTTCTAATTATGTTTATTTATTCCTATCATCCAGTATAGTAAACGATGAGATACTTGTTGCTAAATTCATAATACTTTTGTGTATTATAACAAAGACATGGTGTAGAGCGAACGCTTGGATGTGGATTTCTTCTTCTTCTTCTTCTTCCTCTTCTCCTTTCCTCCTGGCTATGGCCATCTTTGGGTTGCATGTGCCACTGGATGGGGATTTATATACCATGTGAAATGACTTATTGTGAACAGTATGTTTTATATTTATCATGGTTTACGATCACATTCGATTTCGTTGATATAACGAAGTGTGTATGGCAAAAAGTGTTTTGTTTATAATTACATGTAATATTTATATTTTTACCGTATTCACTAACAATAGTGAATATAGAAGAGCGGGATATCGGCTTAGAGCGACTTTTTTCCCAATACTCACTGTTGCCGCTGTTCAGTTGCGTGTCGGACGTCGGAGTTAGTCAAAAATAAGAAGTGACGAAGATTGAATATTCCACCTCTTATATAGGGGCCAGATGACAATTCGCTCGCGAGAAAGTTCTATCCCATTGGCCATCTATCGGAACTGAGGGTTGCGAACCGAGAGATTTGCATCATAGACGCTTGCGGACAAAAAATTGATGTTGAATATAACAATAAAATATTGCAGCAAATACTATACATTATTACAAGCGCCCATGATGCAAGTCTCACGCGCTGCCTAGTTCCCTCGCTTCCGATAGATGGCCAGCGGGATAGGACTTTCTCGCGAGCGAATTGTCATCTGGTCCTTATATAAGAGGTGGAATATTCAATCTTTGTCACTTCTGATTTTTGTCTAACTCCGACGTCCGACTCGCAATTGAGCAGCGGTGACAGTGAGTATTGGGATCAAATTGTGGAAGTCGGATCGAAAACAAAATAAATTAAAAAATTACAAACTCCGCTACCGGACTGACGTGACATATTTATCACAGAATGACTGTGCTATATCAATACTAAAAAATTCTCGTAAAAACAGTGAATGATAATGATAAACATTTGGCCACACGATTAACAAATTACATTCTGGAGATGCCGGAAACAATTAAGTATATTATCAGACACTCTATAACAACAATAATTGTCCGAAACCTTCAAATGTTTACGATTAGGGGAGAACGGGGTAATCGTAGTCACCGGGCAATGCCGGTCACCTTATTTTTGCATCAACTAGTGAATATATCAAACTTTTTTTGCTCAATCAGTTTACGTATATAGTAATTAACTAATTTAATACTCCGTATCAATTATATTACGAAAAAATAAACAAATAGAATGGTTTTTAGATTATGCACTCTGTTTTTATAAGAAAAACAGTACTTTAAATAAGGGTTTTGCGTAACTTATTGACGTTAAAATCACATCTAACCGTTTTTCATGTATTTTTCGGACTTGTAGCTGCAATGTCCCCATGTTAAAATGTTGATTCCGTAAATAAATATATTGAAATTTGATATAAAAAAACGCCAGTGAGTTACCGGCACAATTCGCCGGCGCACGTCAAATGAATTTTTCGCCGTAAACATCACGGTATGTATGGATTAATAATAGAAATTCAGTTCTACTAATGACTTAGTAATGACTTAGAAACGAATAAGAACTAACGAATTGAAAAATATACGTAGAAATGTGTTCAATTTGATGGCGATTTCGGTGTTGACATAAGGCTAGAATTTTTGAGGTTAGATTTTTTATTAAAAGAAACTGATAGTATAGTAAAGTCGCGCTGAGAAAATTAATCTCAGGTTTTGTTATACTTTAAAAGAGACTGTTATGTTATTAAATGTTTACGTAAGACAGTATAAAATGAGTTATATTAATACATTTTAAGAGAGGATAGATAACTGTACCAAAAGACTGTGATTTATAATCAAGAGACGCGGTAGCGTCTCGACGCCAAGTATTAAAAGAAAATTTGTAATGCCTTACGAGACTCCTCACGACCGAGACGCTAGCGCTACTCTTCTTATTTGGACGTTCGCCCTTTTTCGTCTGCTACGAAATTCTAACTGGAACTATCTCAGTCGAAACGTCGCGGACGCCAAATGTGTCAGGTTCAATATTTTTTCTTTTTTTTTCTTTTTCGAATGAGCCCCGGTTCAATCAAATCGGTGCCCACAATGCTAATATCTGGCCAAATACAATTTGGATTCTGTCGAAACTTTTTCATTCTGTCCGCACTCACACATCTCGTCTGTAACTCTAATTATCTCAGGCAATACATCGCGGACGCTAAATGTATCAGCGCCAATATTTTATATTTTTGCCCCCTTTTTAATGAGACCGGTTGCGATAAAATCGGTTCCCGAAGTGCTAATATCTGGCCCAAATTTCACATTTGTCCGAACTCACCCTAGCAAGTCGTGTCACCGCAATTTTATCGCAATTAACTGCTAGTTCACCAAAAAACGACTGACCTCGTTTTGTGCAAAAAATGTTACGGCAAATCACTGCAAAACGACCGATATCATTTCATACTCGATCGGTCGTTTTCCGGCTAGTTGACGAAAAAACGACTGCAAAACTACCGATCTTTTTTCATTTTTAAATATTAATTAAATATTATTAGATTAATAAATGCACGGAACATGAAAATATGTGGGTGCTCCTGAAATATCGTATTTGGAGAAAAAAAAAAAATTAGTCACGTCTGTAGGTCTCGAACCTGCAATCTTCGGATTACTCAGTTCGTTAAACTCATGTTCCATATAAGTTATTCGCCGAAACGTATGGTAGCTTATGAGGAACGTGTGTTGATTATACTTCAACGAACTGAGTAGCCGAGTAGGCAGAGTACACAAGTGGTAAACCGAAGGTTGCAAGTTCGAGACCTACCAGCGACACCATTTTTTTTTTTTTTTTTTGAAAAATGGAAAAAGATCGGTCGTTTTGCAGTCGTTAAACGTAAAACGACTGATCGAACGTGAAATGAGGTCGGTCGTTTTGCAGTCGTTAAACGTAAAACGACTGATCGAACGTGAAATGAGGTCGGTCGTTTTGCAGTCGTTTTTTCGTCAACTAGCCGGAAAACGACCGATCGAGTATGAAATAATATCGGTCGTGTTGCAGTGATTTGCCGTAACATTTTTGCACAAAACGACGTCAGTCGTTTTTGCGGTTGTTTATCGGTGGCACGACTTGCTGGGGCACACATCGAAACAGATTTGTCCGATTGCATATACGTGTGCATACGTGTGAATAAAAACGCACACATGACACAACTGGTGGCGCCAGGCGCCCGCAGCGGCAACCCGAAGAATTTGCGGCGATCGTCTGCTCACCGGCTCGCAATTACAGTAGACACAAGAACAGTCTGCTAAAAACTTGTATTTTTGTTCTCAATTAGGAACTAATTGCAATTATTTTGCAAATATTATAATATTTGTAATGTTTGGTATCGTCGTCTCGAGCCGAATATATATAGATATAGTAGCGTATGCTCATTCATAATAATTTTGACGTTTCGTGCTATATGGATAACCTTGCAATAAATCGTGAGATAACGACAATAAATATCAATAAGTAAGTACAAAATACAAAGACACTATTTACTTTTAAATTTTCAATTATACATAAGTGGAACGTTCAGTCAAAAAAGTATTTTTTTACATGAGGACCACTCTCGCTCTCACTGAAGGAAAAATAAAAAATAATACCCTCCCTTCAGAATTAAACTGGAAGGATTTTTTTGTAAATGAACCAACCGATTACGCTGTCATTTACAAATTCATTGTCCAGCTTGCTCTGAAAGCCCATACAAGTGCTTGTTTATTCCATTCTGCAGCCAAAAAAGTATTTTTTTATTATAAGGATCACTCTCCCCTTCAGCGAAGAAAAGATAAAAAATAATGACTTCTTTTCAGGATTTTTTATAAGTGGACCGACCAATTGGGTCAACTGGTCAACTCTGTCCATGATCCAGCGAACACTGCTCCAAGGATTGGTATTTGCTGGGTTACATACTCTTTGCAATTACGCTACCCACGACTCAAGCGGAGCACTTTTTTTCAATGGTCCTTAAGGGGCACGAGTCAGTAAAAAAAGTTTTATTTGCTCATAAGGACAGCTTTTTCCCTCAGCGCAGAAAACAATTCTAAATAATTTCCTCCCTTCATGATGACACCAAAGGATTTTGTTGAAAATTGACTAACCAATTTGGTCAACCAGTTACTTTGAAACCAGATTAGTGAGTTTTACACAGTGCGCATTATCCAGAGAATACTGCTTCGAGGAATGGCCTTCGCTAGATCTCATTCTATTTGCAGTTACACTGCACACTTTTCTAAAAACACATCACATCTTTTTTAAAAAGATCCTTACAACAGAGTCTATAGACAAAAACATAAAATGTCAGAATAATACTGACATAGATCTTGAAAAAAATTGAAACATTTTTTTTTTAATTGCTCTGCTTAATTGGTGTGCAGTGTAACTGCGAGGAGAATGAGACTTAGCGAAGGCCAATCCCCGAAGCAGTGTCCTCTAGATCACACCCAGAGTGTGAAATATCATGAACTTGGTTTTGAAGTAACCAGTTGACCGAATCAGCTGGTCCGTTTACAAAAAATGATTTGACTCCATCCTGAAAGGAGAATTTTTTTTTTTTATTTCTTCTATGAAGAGGAGAATTGTCCTTACAATAAAAAAGACTTTCTTAACTGCAGCGTTTAATTTAAAAACTACTCGCAGTGGCTTTCAGACCAAGCCGATCAATGAATTATAGTTATTGATTGATGCAGGGAATATGAAGTACGTCGAAAACCAAAATCCATTGACTGGCTTGATCTGAAAGCCACTTCTAGTGGAATTTTGGAAAACAAATGGAAAAACGACCACGGTGACTTTCAGATCATGCTGGGAAATGCAATATTGATGCAGAGAATATGCAGTTAGTCGAGAACAAAAATCCATTAACCAGATTGATCCGAATGCTACTACAAGTGCTTTTCCATATGACTCCATTTATGCTTACACCGATAAATGGATTTTGGTTTTTGACTCACTACATATTCTTTGCCTCGACAACTGTAATCCACTGCTTGCGGTTGGACCAGTAACTGGATTTGGCTTATCGATTTAAGGATAGTCTAAAACCAAAATACTAGAATGACACCTAGCAGAGACCAATTCTTGAAGCAGTGTTCTTTGGATTACGCGCAGAGTGTAACACTCATAAATCTGGTTTCAAAACAACCGGTTGGTCCATTTACAAAAACATTCTTTGGGTTTATTCTGAAGGTGGGAATTATTTTTTATTTTTCCTTGAGTGAGGGAGAGAGTGGTCATCATAATGAAAAAAATTCTTTCTTGACTGACCGTCCTCTTATGTTTAATTGAAAATAAAACAAAGCGCTTTAAAAGTAAATAGTGTCTTTGCATTCACTGTAAAAAATGTTCGAGTTTTTCCAATACAAACGTGTAAGAATTTTGTAAAACTTGGTATAAGAAATCGAAATTAATATGTTTGCATAATACATTTAATACAGATCAATGAATTTCGATAATCCGATGATCGAAAATTACAATACATCATTATTAAATCAATAATTACTAAATCAGTACATGAAAATCAACATGCATTTTAGGAATTTTAGTGCCCGATTTGAAATTTAATACAAATTGTCGCATTAAATTTAAGATCAAAGTTATCAAAATTTCAGTTACTAATGTTGAAAAATACCCGTCAAAGTATTTGCAGTTTTGTCCACATAGGTGTATTACTTTTTGCAAAATATTTGTGTTTTTGCGCCACAAACGTGTGAGAAATTTACAAAACTCGGTATAGAAAATAAACATTAATATAGTTGCGGAGTAAATTTAATGTGCGTGTATGGATTTTACCAATCCGGTGATATAAAATTATAACACATGGTTACTAAATCAATCATTACTCTATTATACTATATATTATACTATATTATGTTATATATTATAAGTACATGAAAATCAACATGAATTTTTTGGATTTTTAGTGACTGATTTGAAATTTAATACACATTTTCCAATAACGAAAAAAAACCCGCACTAGATCGCTAACACTTATACTTAGCATCGACTTCTGATAAGTTACTCGAGATTTCCAAAATCGATTTTTTTTAAACACTGGAGCATCTCGCGCTGCTATTGCGGCAAATTTATGATTGATTTATGTTTGTTGCTAGTACTTCACAGGTCTGTGGATATAATTTTTTCGAAAATCCGGATACCTGAGCTTCCTCGTGAGAAAAAGATTTCGTTCGTCCAAAACTGATGTTCATTTGAAAATATTTCCAACCCACTTCGCGCTCTGATTGCAATTAATTGAATATTTTGTTATGTCAATTATAAGTACGCTTGAGAGAATAATAGTTATACAACTCTTATGCCATTTAGATATCCAAAATTACTAAGTCGTTGGTAGCGTGTGTGCGTTGTTAGGTACTTAGGTAGGTAGGTCGTAGGTTCAAACCCCAGTGTAAGCGAAACGTTTTCCGTGGCGAAAACCAATACCCAATAATTTCTGATGACATACTTTGTTTGAAAAAATAATGTCCGAATAATATTTCTATTTTTTAAAATTGTTTTTATGTCCACTTTAAATTTCCAACACATATGTGCTTGAGTTTTCAGATACCGCTCATATAAAAATTCATCATACATGTTTATGAAATTTAATGCACATTTTATGCATATGGTCATATTGACATTAAATCTTAATAACGTTGAATTTCAATATTCCTCTAAATGTTATGATTTTTCATATACACATGTATACAAAATTTCATACACGGTATCTGCAAAAAAGCTTCCAACACTTTTGTATTAATTTTAATACAGATTTTTTAAACAGTGTTGTACTTATTGGTGATTTATTGCGCCTCCGCAGTAGATCTTCAATCAAGCTCGTATTGATTACAAATTAAATGACAAATATTTGAAATAAATGAAGCAAAAATAATAAACAAAACTATCAGCATCGAATCAGTGCCTACATCTTCAGAGAAAGTCAACGATCATAATTATAAAGATACGAGTGTGATATCGATCATGGTGAGAATGAAAATAAAATGAATTCACATTGATTCACTTGGATACTCATCGACGATTTAACAGTTGAACAGTGGAATTGGTCTCGTAATTCTAAAGACGCGTAGATATAATTTTTAGAACGAACGAAAAAGTGATGACGTTGCTTAACATATACATGAGAATTTTCACTAAAAAAAATGATTGAAACAAGAAAATAAAAAAATTCCGTCGCGAGCTCTAAATATTTTTTTATCTGATCAATGATTTACAAGGATTTATTTTTCGGAATAGAGAACAGTTTTGAGGGGTGCCGCGCAAGAAAAAAAATATTGTGCCAAAATGGACCACCGTAGTATATATTGTAACGCGGCATTTCGCGTTACGCGGTGTCCGTTGCATCTCTCCCCCCTTCGACGTCGCCCGCGACATAGAAATCGTCCAGCCAGCAAGCCGGGATACGGCTGCAAGGCAAAATAGGGCAAAACTGCGGCGTCGCGTCAAATCGACCAGACCTACGCGAGATTATAGGAATTATTTATTGATTTCGTTTGGAACACATTTTACATGTCACGGTCCCCGCTCCCACTGGTGATCAACGTTTCTTTCCTTCTACGAGTAAGGTACTGCATCAGTACCTCCAATCGGCATGGTCTTTGGGATCCAGGAGCTCAGAGGAAGAGGAGACGCCAGCAGCGAGGGCAGCTCCACGCATCAAGAAATCGGCACCGTGGCGGCAGTACATCGGCCTCCTATTTTGGAAATTCATACGCGAGAGTTTGGAACTCCCGCGTCGAATGGTAGTCTGTCTTCGCGACAGACCACTAATAAATGTGTCGCTGCGAAGGGATGCGTACCCTCCGCGCACTCCTCTCGTCCTCGAGCGATTTTGGCGAGTCCGGCACGCGCCGCGACTCGTCACTTGTTAGCTGGACACGCGTGCGAACAGTAGCACACGAACTATTGTAATATATTGGAAACCGTATTGGAAATATTATATCGGACCATCGGAATTAATTGGAAAAGAAGGAAGGACGTTGTTTCGGTCCTTAACACGGAGCATCGCGTAATAGAGGTGGGTCAGTGCATTTTAATATTGTACTGTCAGGTGCCGTGACATAACAAATAGTTTTTTTGGTAATTATTGGGAAGAAATTCAGGCCTTCTGCCACCACGAGGCGAGACGATTTTCGTCTCGCCAAGAGAATATCTCGCGGGGTCTGCTCGGTTTGGCTACGGCCAACCGAACGAAAGAATTTAACTTTAACCGAAAATTGTATTTATGGTACTTCATTTTGGGAATATTTAATTATTGGAAAAGTACTAGACGGGCCTCAGCTGTCCCGTAGCGTAAGAGTGAGAGGGAAGACTCTCTCACTATGTTGCGGCGTGACGCGTAGCGTTCAGGCCAATTCTTGACGAATTTGTAATTCTTTTTGTTTTTTATTTTGAATTTATTTATTACTAATTTTAGTTTATATAGAATCAGTTGTGCCAGTGAGCACGGGTTCCCCGTCCGGGAACCATTTTTTTGTAAAACCGTATTTGGGAATATTGGAGGCCCCGAGCCTCCTACTGTTCTCGCCAATCCTTTTATCTTGTTTAACTAAAGCGAGCACATTATATATTATATCGGTTTTTTTGGGTTTTGCAGTTATTTTTGAAGATTCCCCCTCTTAACCCCCCACGACCTAGTCTCTCGGATTGAGCAGCTTGTGCGAAGAGTATTCGCGTCGAATAATTGATAGTTTTCTTCCTCTTGGCCCTTCAGGCAATAAAAGAAGGGCCTGGCGCCCTAGTGCATTTTTGGTGTATTTAAGGGTGTCGAATTTGTTGAGCGTTTCTCCGGGATAATTTTCCCGAATTATCTCGGAATAAAGAATCGTGTTACAATATATATTGTAGTGTAAATTTCCCAAGACCATAGCCAAACACCACAAAGCTAAAGTCCCGAGTTTTTCCCTTTATTTTTACCCAGGGCGCCAGGCGCTTTCGCGCCGGGAAAAACTCGTGATGTTCAGGGACCAAGCTGCTTTTTCCCAAGCTAGCCGCAGCCGTCAAACTTGTAGAGTGGCGGGATTCGAAGATAAGGTTTTCGTGCCGAAATAAATAAAAAAAAAGAATCAATCGTTAATTTTTCGGGAAACTTCAACAATAAATTGCGGTTTATTAAAAAAAAAAAATTAACGGCCCTCAAAAGGAACCCCAGAAAATAACAATTAATTCCCGTTAATAGTGTTTAACAAAAAACCTCGACCGGCTAATAAGAGTGACCGCGCGACGCAGCTCTCTCCACACGCACACACTCCATACAACACACCACACGAGAAAAGACGGGATTAATTACGGGATCGCGGCTTATCGAAACGATTATTTATTACGGGAAAAATTCTACTAATTCGCCCGATTCGATAATATCTATGATAAAGCTTTATTTACCACGAAACAAAAAAAAAAGAAATAGAAAAAGATCGCGCGCCTCAACACCTCTCTTTTACAAGCGACGCGGTCTTACCCGTTGTTCTCTCTCTCTCTCTCACTCACGCGCCACGGGCATGATCACACTCTCGAAGAATCAAATAAAATAACAGTTTTACGCGACATTCAACTCGCAAACGACAAAAACCAGCTACTCAATTCACCGGATAAATTTTATAACGCGAAACACTCTCATACGATGCCGTTTCCGATCATTCCTGCGCACAAAACAATTACACTAAACATTCGCAATTTCCCGATTTCGCACTCCCGGCGAATTATAGATTCTAGAAAAATTCTCTACGTTAATTTCTGGAGGCAACGGCTCGCCGTAAAGTCTCGCGAGACTCCCGAAATCCTAAAACAACACCATAGAGTTCGCGGACTCTTCCACGCGCGAGATACCGTCGCTTCGCACTTTTACAACAACAAAACTTTACGATAAATTCCCAAATAGTCGAGAGGGAAAGATAAGCCAAGGAACAGAGGCCTACCTTGGGCACGACGTCGACAACAATTGATCTCCTCGTCCTCCTTCTATTTGGTTCGGGAATATTTTCGATACACCGTACGACACTCGCAGTACTACGGATCCTCGGGAAATGCCTCGAGGTGTGTCGCTCACGAGAGCACGAGCCCTCTCATCCCTACCCTAATTATTCTATCGGCGATCAGTCAGGCAGCCAACCCTGATTTTTCGCAAACTAAATTATCGAAATAGTTGGCGCTTCTGGCGCGCGAAGTCCAAAACGGGACTACGTAGCGCAGCGCGCAAGACGGCGGCGAAGACCGATGGTAAACCCGCGCTGTATTATGGGGACGGCGAATCTTATGCCGTACGGGATGCTCGACATTTCCTTGGAATATTTCCCGATGCCCTCGAATATTTTCCCGTGTGTCTTCTGTGGGTGGCTGTCGACACTCTCGGGTGCCCTCCTCGTCTCTCCGTGGCCATACATAAATAAATTTAAAAAAAAAACAAACCCATCGGGAATTAGAAATAGAAATAAAATCTGATAAGGCCCTATGGATCTGCCGGGAGTCGTCGTACTGCGAGGAACTGTGCTCGAAAATTTCGAGTTTATTCCCCCCTCAAAATTTAACCCGTTACAATATATATATATATATATATATATATTGTGACGTGCCCCTCGTACAGGAATTTCGGGAACTGGACGAGGAGCAAACCGACCAAATATCATGACGCCCCGTATCAACTTTTCCTCACACTTTCCGCACACTTCAGATTTTTGCTGGGCGCCAGGTAGCCAATTATCAGCCTCGACTACCGGGGGTCTCGTTCGGTCCTTGCTTCTTCCTTCGGTCGGCTAGCTGAAAAGGGAGTGTGGTTCGGGGGCGCGACGACAGAATAAATGTTCTCAAACAACGGACGGTTTTCCTTAACCAAACGTCACGTACACGCGTATTTATTAACTTATTTCACTCGCACACTATTTTACAATGATGAGTTCTTCGGCTCGGCGCGTCCCTCTCGCGAGATACGTTCGGCGGTATCCTTCACGGTTCTTCCTCACACACGTTTTCCTGTGCTATCACGAGCCGGAAAGTTACACGGTTTTCACACGGCGGAATGCACGAGCACGGCTCTGCAACGCTCGACGCCAGATCTCTTCGTGGTCGGCCATTCGTCGCGCGCGCTATTCTTCCGGCTTCCCGCGGCCCGGAGTCCGGTCTCTACCTTCTCGAGACAATTCCAAAATCGAACTCATTTTCGGCACGCGCCGTGTCGCGTTGTTTACTCAGCGTCGCATTATTATTTCGGAGAGGGGGTTTCGACGAAGCGATCGACTGCTCTACTGGATCATCGCTATCCTCCGTCGTCCTTCTTCCTCTATCCATACGCTCTACGCGCGCTCGCGCTCTCGCAACATTTTCGCGCGTTCCATACATCCCTAATCTATATCATTTACTCTCCATTCTCATTATTTGCTATAATTTCTGTTCATGTCACCCGTACAAGTCTTGATTTGCGAGGAACGATTTTGTTGCCATGCTACGACTGGAGCAACGGCGCTCGAGCGGTCTTGATCCATCACGTTGGTGCGAGCGCGTTGTAACGCCTCGTCACAATATATATACTAGGATTTTATTGTGGCTCGCGCGCTGCGCGCGCTCGCAATCGCCCCCCACCCAAGGGTGCCACCTCCGAAGTGTCACCCCACCCCCCCCTCCGAAGGGTGCCCCCCCCTTCCGCCAAGCCCTGAGCCCGAATTATTCTAAGTCCCTCGATTCTTGACTCGGCGGCGGCGGCGAGATCTTTTTATAATATAGATATATATATATATATATATATATATATATATATATATATATATATATATATATATATCTCTCTATATTATAAAAAGATCTCGCCGCCGCCGCCGAGTCAAAAAAAATATATATATATATATATATATATATATATATATATATATATATATATTTATTTATATTCTTTGATAATACTACTAAGTAGTTAGTATTATAAAAAAATATGAATATATATAAAAGAACAGTTTTAACGGACGTCTTGAAGATGCGCAGAAGTTGGGGCGCCCACGTATTTTCGTCGTTTTAGGTGGGCACCTCAAATTCTGCGCAGCTTCACGAAAACCATAGGAACTGCGCTTCTATGTATATTTATATTCTTTGGTATTATGTTGAATAGCGCATTATCGGCGCTGAGCAGGTTTTGATAATAAGACGTGTTTTATTTATTTCAAAAACGTTTTATTTTCTTGCTTATTCTTGTTTTCCTAATCATTAAGTTTCCGCTGACGAATTTCCAAAAATATTAACTACTAAATGTAAATTTGGATGAAGATACATTTTTATTTAGTTTTTTCAAACAGTAAGCAGTTCATTTTTTACTCACTTCATTGTGTCGCGTCTCGCTTTGTATTGAGACACCGTGGGCTGGTATTTTTATGTTTGGTTATCCAAATAGGCTCTGTAGAGTGAAGCGGGTTTTAAGAACCTTTTAAAAACGACCAGAATCGGGATCTTCTACCGATTTTAATCGAAAGAAGGATGCACTGAGAGAAAAAATTGTTGAGCACAATGAAATAGAGGTTATATACGGCGAATGGAACGAGGAGGTTAGGTCAAACTCACCAAATGGTTGTCGGACTTTCTTCGATTCAAATGTTTCATGCGGTTGAGACAACCAGAGTGCATTTATTGTAACTCTATCATTGTTTTCTCTCAGACCATGCATACTCTTGCATCAATCGCTAATCGATTGATTGGAACTATTGACACGGTTGGTTCAATTACACTCATATTTCAATAAAATTTAATTGAATATAATCAATTGATTACATGTTTGAGCGAATCTAAAATAATAAAGAAAATTAATTTTTAAATATTATTTTGTGTGTATTTAATCGAGTAATCCTGCATTGTTATCAGATATTACGTCTTCCTCTTCGTGATGGTACATATTAATCGCTGACAAAACATATTTAAGTTTTTTTTTGCGCTGCGCTTTAGCTCACTCGGCCATTCAGATCATATGATTCAACAATTTTTTTTGTCTATTTAAATATCGGTAACATGAAATATACAATGAACTTAGATAATGCAGTCAGAACTTTATAGGTTTTTATGGTTTCGTTTGGTGTAGTAAAAATATAAGCACATTCAGTTATTATTCACGGCACTCGGTTATATCTAAGAGGGTAAATTGTATCGTTGCCATTTATAAACATATTAGATGAAGTTGCTTGTTTCGTTGTTTGCGTGAATTAGTTCGTCAGTATTTGAGTGGATGACCGTCTGAATGACCTGAGGGTCAGTACTAGGATGGGTCACTACCTGGCTGTCTGTGGCTGTCAGTAGTTGGATGGGTGACCAGTATAATCAGTACTCGTATCTTCAGAAAACCAAAATCAGTACTCGTATCTTCAGAAACGGCTTCCACACAAACGGACGTGAGGCCGAGTCAACCTTATATTTCGTAGAAGCCAGTTACACCGAGATTCTTTCAAAAGCATAAAACAGTTCTTGTAACCATTCCAATACAGTTGCTTCATAGAAATCATTTTTCTGATTGGGATGACACGCGGGATTGTCTCAACCACTCGTGACACGCGTATTAAGTACCGAAAAATTGTTGCCTGTTAACCTCTATTTCTTTGAGCCAAAGTAATATTTGCCAACCACCGCGTGAGGTTGTCAGGATTTCAAGCTTTCTCTCAGTGTGTCAGCGACATCCGGAAATGTAAATGATTCACATTTGCGCTTGAGAGTTTCCACGATTACCTCGGTTTTTCTTATTGCGCGTTCATATAGGAATAATCTTTTTGAACGCGATAAGAATTCTTAGATAATCTAACGCTGGTTGATAAATAACGGCTGAGAAAAAGATCTGCTGATTATTGGCATTATTATCCTAAAGGATATGGTAATTTTTTTACATGCCGTTCCCTATATTAAAAACTCAATGTGTCGTGATGTTTCTATCGATACAGATACTCAGCGGCAGCTTCGTAAGCCAGTAACCAATTTGTCGTCAAGGCATTACGATTTCGACGATCCTTAAACCAATCACTCGGATATCCGCAGAATTTGCGATGACGGTTGGTGTGTGTACAGTGAATAAGGTGCTGGTACTGGTGGTGCGACTGTGGGGCGACAAGACCAAATCCAAGTAAACCTCGAAACTGGCTCGGTGGAGTGGGTGAAAAACGAAGTGTGAGGGAGTCGTAATGATCTACGGAAAGAAAAATCACCCCTACTCGCACGTCGCACATCAGCGCCGCGCCCGAAACATAGAGAACGGAGTTTCCTCTCCCTCTTTCTTCCTTTTCGCTACTATACGTCTTGAAGCATCATTGTTCGGCTCGTTCTTCAAGGTCGCACGGGTCACGCGAGGTGACCAACCCAAAAGTCGCGATATTTCATTTTTATATGGGTTCTCAACCCTCGCGCAGACGACCTTAAATCGTAACGTGTGCGACTTTCACACAGCCAACGAGCATCTTCTTCTCTCCTCGGTTACAGGGCTGAGGGATAAAAATGCACTCATCACGTTGCGGGGATGACGATACGGAAGATATCGTTGCGATCACAGACTTCTCTTTTCCGCGTTTCCTTTATTTCTCTTACTAATTCGCTCCATGGCTATAAGGTTGTTTCGATTCTGGGATGACAGAGGACCTATTGTCACACAGGGCGGATGCACGGAACATTAGATTTATGTACATTGAAAGCCTTGAAGGTATCCCTTTTGGACAATAGAATTGAGAGGTGAATAGAGAACATTTTCTTAAGGAAAATTGATACTGATGTTGGGTATACTGGCCCAATGAAAACTTAATTTACGTTATCTACTTGTGATCCCGCAAAGGTTTTATTCATTTAACATGAGCGTAGCATTTTGTTGCAAAATATCCTGAAAATATTTGTTTCTTCGAATGGTTGATACGGCCAAGGTTGTCAGCTCCCATTACTTCATAAAAGAAATATTTATATGGTACTCAGGGTTTCGTACGGATAGGGATCGACGTGACTTGCACTCCAGTAACCCCAACACATGAGATACCCTATCATTCCCCTTCGGGCCCCGAGTCAAAATTTTAACCCTCGGTTAGCCTTCCGGGAATGCCAGATCTTTTGACGAGGCAAAAGACGATGCCGGTTTCACCCTGCGTACAGCCGACAGTGACCCTGCTTGGAGGTTCAACCGTTATTTGCCACCCTCCGTAGAGTCTTCCTCACTCCGTGTAGAGCCTCCGAAGGCCTACTCGCCCTATCCTTAGACCATCCTATGACCTACTCTCCCTAAATGAGGTATAGAACCCCCGTTCAGCCTATGTAACCTATTGAAATCCAAATAACACTACTTAAGCTACAAACATAGGAAAAAATACGTACCGTGATGAAAACCCACGAAGAGTGCAACATCTTATTGGTGTGAATAATACATTTTGAGGAATGAAAACTAATTCACTCATTACGATAAATCCAGAAAACGTTTCTTACTCATTATCGTACTTTCTTCACATGTAATTGTACTGTGATTGTACTGACAAGGCTATATCTTTCTTGATGCTTCGAGCGAATAATCTTTTTTTATTTATATTTTTTGTTTATTTTTTTCCGTACTTTCTTAGACGATTCATATTTCGGACAAAAATCGATCAGATTCACATGCAAGAAGATATAGATGTATCTGAATCTAATTTGATTCTGTCTTTAATTTTAAAGAAGCAATAGTACTAATTTGTAACGAAATAGGAAACAATTTTTGTACTTCGTTGGTATCTCACATCACTTTCAAATGTTATATGTTTTAAACAGAGATTGTCCCTTTTATCGAAAAAAAAATTATATAAAAATTTGTTGATATTAAATAAGAATATATTATATCTATGGCATTATAAAAAGTTTAATATACGCTTTTGTCTTTCTGAATTTGTTTCTTATATTCATAATATAAATAATTATACTTCCATTGATGTTTCGGTTAACGGTGTAGTGTAGGGTGTAATAGTGTATGTTGAAGGTACTTTTGCAGGGTCACCAAGGGGTATGGGGATTTCTGTGGAAGGCTCAGAGGATGGTCTGGGAGATTCAGCGATAGGCTCAACGGAGGGCCAAGGAGATTCTGCGGTAGGCTCAACGGGGGGTCTGGGAGGTTCTAGGGTAGGTTCTATGAAGGTTTTTTAGAGTCTGCTTCACCGTCCGCGGAAAATTCGTTGAAAACAATTCATCGAATAGCAATTCGTCGAAAAAACAATTCGTCGAATAACAATTCATCGAATAGCAATTCGTTGAATAACAATTCATCGAATAGAAATTCATCGAATAACAATTCATCGAATAGGAATTCATCGAATAGCAATTCATCGAATAGCAATTCATCGAATAGCAATTCGTCGAATAACAATTCATCGAATAGCAATTCGTTGAATAACAATTCATCGAATAGCAATTCATCGAATAGCAATTCATCGAATAGCAATTCATCGAATAGCAATTCATCGAATAACAATTCATCGAATAGCAATTCATCAAACACCAATTTATCGAATAGAAATTCATCGAATATAATTTATAGAATATCGACGGTCAATAAAGACCTATAATATACAGAAATCTTATATTTATTCACCATTTTGGCATTGGGTCATCGATATAATTCGTCGTATACAATTTATAGAATTGCTGCAATTTTATAATTTAATGAATTTCCTTGTTTTCCACTATAGTAATTTGAATCTGAATATGTCTCCTGATACTAGTTGAACTCTATGAATATATCCCGCTATAACTATCAATATTTTCCGCTGTAGTAATTCTACTGAATATTTCTCCTGATATTAGTTAAACTGTATGAATATATCCCGCTGTAACTATCTGTTGGCTAGATTGGTAATCGCGTCCTAGGGAATTTATGTACACAAGGTTCTAAATAAAAGTCTCTGACGTCATGTCCTTCCGCTTTATACACGGCGTCAGGTGTGTAACAAGCTCACACGCGGTTTAATAACTCTCCTCCCAGATATCTATCCACAACACTATCAATGTTTTCCGCTGTAGTAATTTGAATCTGTAAATAGTTCTCGTGATACTATTTCAGTTAGTAGTTTAAATTTAATACGTTGCGAGTTACCAGACGAATACTCGTACGATATATTCGTCCGACAATTGGCAAAGTTCTCTCATTTTTTAGGGAACATTATTTATTGAATTCACTTTTTTTTTACATTATTTATTTATTTATCGAATTTAATTCTTTTTTTAGAAGATAGTTTTTATGCAATGTTTCATCTATGTTTCTCATCCGGATCAATAAGAGTACTTTGTCCGTCCGGGTAATCTTACAAATGGTAAAGGAACATATGCGGATGAGTAATTGGGTGAAATTCGTCCGAGTAATATTAAAAATCTTTGAAAAAACATATCTGGACGAATAACTGAGTATAATTCGTACAGGTAATGCTAAAAATTGTTAAAAAGAAAATAACCATATTTTGAAAAATAATCGTATGTTATTCGTCGGAATATGCGTTTGTATGATTTTTGAGATCTATTACGACCAATAATCCTATGTTATTCGTACTTTGATTTGGGACGTTTCGTAATGTTTCGAACGAAGAATAGGAACGCTGTTACTCCATTTCCGGACCTTCCGTAGGCCCCACCCAAATATTTTTTTGATGTTGAAAATCCGTATAATAACGCACAAAGGGGGAGGGGTCCACGGGCGAAGCCCCGGTGGGGGGTTGGGGGGGGGGGCGGAACCCCCCCATTGCACAAATATACTTTTTTAATATTGTGCAGAATATATATACATATAATCTATTACATACATTTATAGATTATTTGTAATGCAGAGTATCTCAAATGCCGTTCGCCGGGATCGCCGGCAGAGAGTCGCTGGGAGTTTCAAGAACCATAATGATCCACAAATGGGCGAAGAACGTTAAAGTCGAGCATTCTCTTTCGATTTGTACCACCGAAGGCTCTTCACACTGAGTGGAGATTTTTTCATCAAACCCTATAGAACAACGTAGATTCTATAATTTTAATTTCATTCATTTAAGCATAAAAAACAGGAAAAAACCCCACTAAAAATCTAAAAAACTTTAAAAACCCCCGAAAAATCTAAAAAGCAACAAAAAACACAAAACAAATCTAAAAACACAAAAAAAACATATGGAGTCAGATATCCGCTATGTCCACGTCGTTGACTCCGGGTACGGCTAAAAGTGGAAATTCATCAAATTATAAACTGTTTGGATTAATTTGATAAATTATATACGACGAATTATACTATGACCTAATGCCAAAAAGGCGAATAAACATAAGATTTCTGTATGTGATAGGTCTTTATTGAAATAGACTATCGATATTCTATAAATTATATTCGATGAATTGTTTGTTACGTTCGGGCGGCAGACTCTCCTGAGTTGCCCTATTGGAAGTCGTAACGGCGGTCTCTCTTTCGAGTCAAGGCGTTGGCCCTTTACATCGGGGACGGAGACCTCGCCATGCGCTACCTCAATTCGTATGTTTCTTTGGGATAACTGGAGACTTGGAGACAGAGTCTCGAAGTAGGAAGACCAGCATGTAATGCAAAATAATTCCAAACGCAGACATATATATTCTTTTATACTCACAATTTATTTATTCGTCGTAACGTTGATCAGAAGATACAGACTTTAAATTACTCGAAAAGATTAACCACGCAGGGTTAATGTCGTAGCTAGGAGCTTTGCGCGCTCCTTCGAAGTGTTGCAGCAGGTCGGTGGTCGGAGAATAACTGAATTTTTAAGTAATTATACGCTGCTTATATACTATTGTCGCCCTAATGAATTTTAGATAAAGTAGTAGGGATACTCGAGAATTAGGGTCCAGATTTATGGTGCGAGGCGTATGGGAAATAGGTGTCATGCGTGTTTATATAAAATTGATATACATTTCGTTAACCGCGGGCTTGCGTTTGAAGGGTTTGCGGCGCGTATATACTCTACAGTTCAACATGTGGTCTGTAGGAGATGCTTACTTGTACTATTTGGTGATGAGGGGCTCGCGTCCGCGTTGACAGCAATCTTTCTTAACGGTAGTGTGATACTTATAGTTACGCGAGACGTAGAAATAAGTGTCATGCGTGTTTATACAAAATTGATATACATTTCGTTAACAGCGGGCTTTTCGTTTGAAGGGTTTGCGGCGCGTGTATACTCTATGTGGTCTGGAGGAGATTCTTACTTATACTATTTGGTGATGAGGGGCTCGCGTCTGCGTTGACCGCAATCTTTCTTAACGGTAGGGTGATACTTATAGTTACGCGAGACGTAACATGTTGTTCGACGAATTGTTTTCGAAGAATTGCTATTCGATGAATTGTCATTCGACGAATTGTTTTCGACGAATTGTTTTCGATGAATTGCTATTCGATGAATTGTTATTCGACGGATTGCTATTCGACGAATTGTTTTTTCGATGAATTGCTATTCGACGAATTGTTTTTTCGATGAATTGTTTTTTCGACGAATTGTTTTCGATGAATTTTCCGCAAATCAATGTCTGTGAGTTTCTAAGACGAGAGGCCATTCACTAGCAAAATCGCTGAAGCACCTCTTATGAAATTAAGAACGAAACCATAATAAATCACCAGAAATCATTGATTTAGATTTTCCTCGAAATCACATTGAAATCATATGCATGCATGAAATCGAAAAGAAATAAATTCCAGTTTTTAACCAATTCCCTCAGGCATATCTCGCTCATCATTTCGATTTATTAATCCATACCATATTACTATTTCTCTACCAGACATAATGAAAAAAGGTTTAGCTATAAATGATGTTATCTTTAAGAAAATAAAAAACCTTTTATAAGCTTCAAGTGTTTCTTTAAGACGCCATATTGAGTATCCCTGTGCAAAAGTAATTTTCTCTTGAGTTTTCCGAAAATGGAAGCGATTTCTTACTGATTTCCACTGGTTACCCATGTAGGCTTTGCCGATAAAAATGAAACGGCCAATACTCGGGCCAACGTTAGCGTGAAGATTATTGACTTCGCAATCTTAAGCCAATGCTCGGCCGAATACATGCCAATCGGTAATTTGCGGAGTTAAGGTCAATGCTCAGCCGAGAATCGCCTCACCGATTGTTGGTTTGTCGGTATACGACCAATGCTCGGCCGATTGTTGACTCGCCAATTGCTGGTTTGTCGATATGAGACCAATGCTCGGCCGATTATTGACTCATCTTTTGTTGGTTTGTCGATATGAGACCAATGCTCGACCGATTATTAACTTGTCAATTGTATGTTTGTCGATACGAGACCAATGCTCGACCGAGAATCGACTAGTCGATTGTTGGTTTGTCGATACGAGACTAATGCTCGGCTAAGTATTGACTCGCCAATTGTTGGTTAGCCGATTAAGGGCCAATGCCCCAATGAAAAGGAGAGGCTCCGATACCCGGGTTTTATTTATTTTATATTCATTTAATTTGCCACAGCACTAGCGCACAAGGGCGTAAAGGGTTCTTATTTATCAACTTCACATGTAAATCAATCAAATCTGCGCTGCCTAAAAGATATCAATTATTTACTATTATCATCGACAGTAATGGGCGCGCAGTCGGAGTGGCTCCGGTGATCTGTGATGTTAAGTAGCCCGATCCGCGGTCAATACTTGGATGGGTGACCGCTTAACTGTTGAGCGGGAGGCAGTTGTTCTGAGTTTCTGATGTATTCTCATACAGCAGAAACATAAAAGTCTGAATTAGGCGTACGTACGCATTAAAAAATATATATTTGTTATTATTTTTTTCACCATACCTGCGCGGAAAGTTCGACTTCCCGCCCTACGGGCTTTACGTAATTCGAACTTTCCGCTGCAGATATGGTGAAAAATAGTATACTCCACTGGGGAGTGAAAGTAGACTATCCCCAACCGCGTGTTTACCACCCTCGCCTTCGGCTCGGGTGGTAATCTTATACGCGGTTGGACATAGTCTACTTTCCCTACCTAGTGGCATAATATACTATTTATTATTAGATTGTAGTATGCGATAATCGGCCCCCTTTTCGTACGCAATACTCGGCTGTTTCTCGTACTTCAATATAAGACAACTATTGGCTGCCAATATCGAGCCACACTTATCATCCAAGACTCGGCCAGTTGTATATGCCAATGTTGACAATCTCGGCATCGATCTTGAGCCGAATATCGGCCATGTCCGACCACCCTTCATGGGTTTGAAATCATAATGCGAAAAATTTGGAAACTTGTAAAATCACCCAAAAATATATGAATTCAGTGAAATCACAAAGTGTTTGTAATCACAGAAATGTAATGATCTGGCGGATAGTATGGGGAAGGGTAGATATTGGCATTGCGGATGGACTGACGAAGTATCGAAGAGAGAAAATATATGGTGATCACCGGGAATCGAACCCGGATTATTCAGGTACTAAGAGCGCTACCCGAGTTAAAATTTTAATCCTCGGTTAGCCCTCCGGGAATGCCAGATCCTTTGACGAGGCAAAAGACGATGCCAGTTTCACCCTCCATACAGCCGACAGTGACCTTGCTTGGAGGTTCAACCGTTATTTGCCACCCTCCGTAGAGTCTTCCTCACTCCGTGTAGAGCCTCCGAAGGCCTACTCGCCCTAAATGAGGTATAGAATCCCCGTTGAGCCTATGTAACGTATTAAAATCCAGATAGCCCTACTTAAGCTATAAACATAGAAAAAAATACGTGCCGTGATGAAAACTCACGAAGAGTTCAACATCTTATTGGTGTGAATAATACATTTTGAGGATGGCAAACTAATTCACTCGTTACGATAAATCCACAAAAAGTTTCTTACTCATTATCGTACTTTCTTCACATGTAATTGTATTGTGATTGCACTGACAAAGCTATATCCTCCCAAAAATGTTTTTTCAAAACAAAAATGGTACGCCAAGTATTAAAAGTGTAACCATCCCATAAAAAAAATCACTTGAAAACAAAAAGTTCTTCGCTGAAGAATCTTTCGGAAGATTCTTCAGCGAAGAATTTCCAGAAAGATTCGGAAAAGCGAATTTAATATAGGCGCTGAAAAGTGATAACGTTGCATTAAAAAAATTTTAAGCAACGTTATCACTTTTTCGTTCGTTTTAAAAATTATATCTACGCGTCTTTAGAATTACAAGTGAATCAATGTGAATTCATTTTATTTTCATTCTCACCATGATCGATATCACACTCGTATCTTTATAATTATGATCGTTGACTTTCTCTGAAGATGTAGGCCCTGATTCAATGCTGATAGTTTTGTTTATTATTTTTGCTTCATTTATTTCAAATATTTGTCATTTAATTTGTAATCAATACGAGCTTGATTGAAGATCTACTGCGGAGGCGCAATAAATCACC
Source organism: Ephialtes manifestator (assembly GCA_963970395.1). Taxonomy (NCBI): domain Eukaryota; kingdom Metazoa; phylum Arthropoda; class Insecta; order Hymenoptera; family Ichneumonidae; genus Ephialtes; species Ephialtes manifestator. The sequence continues at coordinate 3,584,463 of OZ019981.1, forward strand.
AATAAGTAAGTACAATGCAAAGACACTATTTACTTTTAAAGCGCTTCGTTTTATTTTCAATTATACATAAGAGGATGGTCAGTCAAGAAAGAATTTTTTTCATTATGAAGACCACTCTCTCCCTCACTCAAGGAAAAATAAAAAATCATTCCCCCCTTGAGAATAAACCCAAAGAATGTTTTTGTAAATGGACCAACCGGTTCCTCTGAAACCAGATTTATGAGTGTACACTCTGCGCGTAATCCAAAGAACACTGCTTCAAGGATTGGTCTTTGCTAGGTGTCATTCTAGTATTTTGGTTTTAGACTCAATGCACATTCCTTAAATCGATAACCCAAATCCAGTTACTGGTCCAACAGCAAGCAGTGGATTACAGTTGTCGAGGCAAAGAATATGTGGTGAGTCAAAAACCAAAATCAATTGATCGGTGTAAGCATAAGTGGTCATATGGAAAAGCACTTGTAGTAGCATTCGGATCAAGCTGGTTAATGGATTTTTGTTCTCGACTAACTGCATATTCTCTGCATCAACATTTATATTGCATTTCCCAGCATGATCTGAAAGTCACTGTGATCGTTTTTCCATTTGTTTTTCAAAATCACAAGCAGCGTCAAATGACGTGGCTTTCAGATCAAGCCGGTCAATGGATTTTGGATTTCAACTCACTGCATATTCCCTGCATCAATAACTATAATTCATTGACCGGCTTGGTCTGAAAGCCACTGCGAGTAGTTTTAAAATTAAACGCTGCAGTTAAGAAAGTCTTTTTTTATTATAAGGACAATTCTCCTCTTCATAGAAGAAATTTTTTAAAATAATTCTCTCCTTTCGGGATGGAGCCAAATGATTTTTTGTAAACGGACCAGCTGATAGGGTCAACTGGTTGCTTCAAAACCAAGTTCATGATATTTCACACTGGGTATGATCTAGGGGACACTGCTTCGGCGATTGGCCTTCGCTAAGTCTCATTCTCCTCGCAGTTACATTTGACACCAATTAAGCAGAGCAATTTTTTAAAAAATGTTAAAATTTTTTTAAAGATCTATGTCAGTATTATTCTGACATTTTATGTTCTTGTCTATAGACTCTGTTATAAGTGTTAAAATACATTAAAGCATTGCTCGTTGCCTCTCTCTCTCTTTTTCCCTCGTCAGGCATGTGGGCACGCGGAAGGAGAATAATGGCGGAAGACACGTGGGTGCGAGGATTAAGCCTTTCGGCAACAATTTTATTAATCCGGACTCAATAACTCGAAGGCTCGGATAATGGCCGTCGCCGGTGGACGCCCGTTCTCGCTCTGTCTCTAATATATTTGCTCTCTCTCGACTCTGGTTCGTTGCGCTCACTCGAGTGCTCTCACGCGACTGACTCCATCGTGCTCGTTTCCGGTCAACGCTCACTCGACGGAAGTAGAGGGCGCCGACGCTCACCGCGTGGCCGCCTCTCTTCATTACGCGTGCGCAATCGTGGCGCTCTCGTCTCTCGTAGCGCGGTAGATTTAAACGGTTCTATCTCTATCTTTAACATAAGGATCTTTTAAAAAAATTGCTGCTTTTAATTCGTGTGCAGTGAAACTGCAAATAGAACGAGATCTAGCGAAGGCCAATCCTCGAAGCAGTGTTCTCTGGATCATGTGCACTGTGTAAAACTCATTAATCTGGTTTCAAAGTAACTGGTTGACCAAATAGGTTGGTCAATTTTCAACATAATCCTTGGGCGTCATCATGAAGAGAGGACATTATTTAAAATTTTTTCTTCGCTGAGGGTAAACGGTGTCCTTATGAGCAAATAAAACTTTTTTTATTGACTTGTCCCCCTTAAGGACCATTGAAAAAAAGTGCTCCGCTTGAATGGTGTGTAGCGTAACTGAGAAGAGTACGTGACCTAGCGAATACCAATCCTTGGAGCAGTGTTCTCTGGATCATGGACAGAGTGTAAAAACTCACGAATTTGGTTTCTAAGCAGCCCGTTGACCCAATTGGTTGGCCCACTTATTAAATAATTTTCAGGTTTATCCTGAAAAGAAGTAATTACTTTTTATCTTTTCTTCGCTGAAGGGGACAGTGATCCTTATAATAAAAAAATACTTTTTTGGCTGCAGCATGGAATAAATAAGCACTCGTAAGAGCTTTCAGAGCAAGCCGGGCAATGAATTTGTAAATGACAACCTAATCGGTTGGTCCATTTACAAAAAAATCCTTCGGGTTTATTCTGAAGGGAGGGAATTATTTTTTATTTTTCCTTCAGTGAGAGCGAGAGTGGTCTTCATATAAAAAAATGCTTTTTTGACTGCACGTTCCACTTATGTATAATTAAAAATTCAAAAGTAAATAGTGTCTTTGTATTTTGTACTTACTTATTGATATTTATTGTCGTTATCTCACGATTTATTGCAAGGTTATCCATGTAGCACAAAATGTTGATACTATTAATAACTAAAAAGAACGCCTATGGGCGCTGCGACACTGTTCTCGGGGCCTCTCCCCTCTCGCGCTAGCAAGCTTCGCGCATCGACGTGCTCAGTGTACGCTCGACGCTTACCGAGAGCGGACGTGTCAAACAAATAATAAAAAGCATAAAGAAACAACGAAGACTCATTCATTTCGCATCACACCCAAAATAAATAAGAAAAATAAAAAGTGAAAACACGTGTCAAGCACACGGCCACTCGAGGGCTGCACTTAACACAAAACATCAAAATTATTATGAATGAGCATACGCTACTATATATATATATATATATATATATATATATATATGTACGCGTAGGGTATACTTTGAGGACTCCAAAAAAGTGCAACATATAATCATTGAAATAGATGCTCGATGCTAATATACGTTATACACAACTATTTCCAGTCGAATCTATACTGCCGATTTGATTTAATTCAATAATCTGTAAGGATTGGCGACCATGAGGACTTTTCATATAACGACGTATGTCAGGACATTATTCAGTTTATTTAACGACACATATGAGCACGCATATATATATGTATACATGTAATATGTCCTCATATAAAACTATTCGTACACAAATCGTAGTCCCTCATAGTAGACACTATACTGATGTATGCCGTTATTTTTATATTTTCATAGAAATTAATGAGCATCAATATTTACTTTCATGATTTACATTTGGAACAACAAAAAAGACAGAAATCACATTTTCGGATGAAACAAATTTGTCGCGATCTCAATAGTTTGTATTAGCATGAAAGATGCACGATCTTGAAAAAAAACCATAATGCTATCTGTCACCGAGATTTTTCATTCCTTTCAAAAATTTTAGTCGCGTAGAAGAAAATGAAGAAATCAGATATTCACGATTATTCCTTGCTTTAACGAAATTATATTTAAAAGTAGTATTTCCCTTCTTAACAGGCGGTGAAACGCTATCGAGTGCAAAAGAGATGGCGTCATTAGTGCTTACGACAAAGCAAGAACGAGCCACTCGGAAACGTCTCTCTATTCGTAACTCTATTCTTAACAACCATTTCAATGGTGAAGACGACATCGAAGGAAAAAATATAAACAGAACACAGAGATAAGATTGAAACTCGCTTTGTTTACGTTACATATTGTATTCTTCTCAGTAGAATTTTCATGCTAATCAGTTTTTACATCCGATTGGTGTATCTATATTTCACATCTATATCAAAACAGCCACAAGTCCTGAAACTATACACACATATTACGCCAACCAACCGGTGAGTTGAGCTTATGATCTCAGCTGGTCATTGTTTCTATCGATACTCTACCAACGAGGTTATAGTTTCTTCAATCCACCGAGTAGTTGGCGCTATGCTAACTATTTCAATTGGTTGTCGGGACCGATAAATCAGTTTTCACAACTACTTTTTTCTTTCCGTGTAACGAATCATTTGGATTGGATAACAGCCGTGATAGTTGCAGGAACCAAGTTGTTGGTCATACGTACTATTTTTGCTACCAATCAAAAAAAGTTGAGACTACGATTTCGATTTAGTTTCAATACGCGGCAAAGCATATGCTGGAATTGGTAGCCAAAACTATTTTTTTCTTTCTGTGTAGACGAATATGTTCTCAAAGAAGCCAGTCAACAACGATTTTATGCATTGTATGTTTTGGGGGTATAGTCGTCTATATATTGGCTAGTTTGAGGACTTCTGGCTGATTTGAGGACATATGTTCGTGAAATGTATAAATTACTTTTTTTTTGTTAATTGTGCTGCTTGCAGAGATTCAAACACCTTTGTCACATATTGGAAGGTTCAGCTGGTAATTTACAACCTTGACAGTTCCGACTAAACTCTTCCACGAAATCTCGTAAAATAGTTGACGAATTTTCCATGCCGAATCTACCCTATTGTAATAATTACAAAGCAGCTGCAAAGGAAATTTCATGGTCTTCAGTCTCCACAGTTTTTGGTTTCTCATGTGAAACGTACATACCGTTCGAGATTAAAATGCATTTGTTTTAAAAATAACGATAATTTCAATTACTCAGAGGTTTCAGATTTGGATATCTGTGAGCAGCACAATTATATATTTCATGAACATATGTCCTCAAAACAGCCAGAAGTCCTCAAACTAATCTATATATCCACGAATATGTCCTCAAAGAAGCCGGTCAACAACCATTTTATGAACTGTATTTTTTGAGGACATGGTCGTCTGTATATTGGCTAATTGGGGACTCCTGGCTGATTTGAGGACATATGTTCGTGAAATGTATAAATTACTTTGTTGTTAATTGTGTTGCTTGCAGAGATTCAAACACCTTTTTTCACATATTGGAAGGTTCAGCTGGTAATTTACAACTTTGACAGTTCCGACTAAACTCTTCTACGAAATCTCGTAAAACAGTTGACGAATTTTCCATGCCGAATCTACCCTATTGCAATAACTATAAAGCAGCTGCAAAGGCAACTTCATGGTCTTCAGACTCAACGTTTTTTTGGTTTCTCATGTGAAACGTACATACCGTTCGAGATTAAAATGCATTTGTTTTAAACATAACGATAATTTCAATTTCTTCAGAGGTTTCAGATTTGAATATCTGTGAGCAGCACAATTATATATTTCATGAACACACGGAAAGAAAAAAGTAGTTGTTAAAAACGATTTATCGGTCCCGACAACCAATCGAAATAGTTAGAATTGCGCTAACTACTCAGTCGGTGGAAGAAACTATAACCTCGTTAGTAGAGTATCGATAGTAACAATGGCCAGCTGAGATCATAACATTTGGATTGGATAGCAGCCGTGATAGTTGCAGGAACCAAGTTGTTGGTCATACGTACTATTTTTGCTACCAATAAAAAAAAGTTGAGACTACGATTCCGATTTAGTTTCAGTGACTAACATGCGGCACAGCATATACTGGAATTGGTAGCCGGAACTATTTTTTTCTTTCCGTGCATATGTCCTCAAAACAGCCAGAAGTCCTCAAACTAGTCTACATATCGACGAATATGTCTTCAAAGAAGCCAGTCAACAACCATTTTATGGATTGTATTTTTTGAGGACATGGTTGTCTGTATATTGGCTAGTTTGAGAACTCCTGGCTGATTTGAGGACATATGTTCGCGAAACGTATAAACTACCTGTTTGTTAATTGTGCTGCTTGCAGAGATTCAAACACCTTTTTCACATATTGGAATGTTCAGCTGGTCATTTACAACCTTGATAGTTCCGACTAAACTCTTCCACGAAATCTCGTAAAATAGTTGATGAATTTTCCATGCCGAATCTACCCTATTGTAATAATTATAATGCAGCTGCAAAGAAAATTTCATGGTCTTCAGATTCAACATTTTTTGGTTTTTCATGTGAAACGTATATACCGTTCGAGATTAAAATGCATTTGCTTTAAAAATAACGATAACTGTAATTTCTAATCTAATAACGATAACTGTAATTTCTAATTTCAGAGGTTTCAGATTTGAATATCTGTCCATGGTAAAAATGCCCAATTAAAAACGATAGAAAACAAAGGATTTTGGAACCACGAAACACGATAGCTATCGTGTTTTTGGTTCCGAAATCCTTTGTTTTCTATCGTTTTTAATCGGGCATTTTAAGCAGGGGTGAGCAGCACAATTATATATTTCATGAACATACGTCCTCAAAACAGCCAGAAGTCCTCAGACTAGTCTATATATAAATGAATGTGTCCTCAAACAATCCAGTCAACAATGTTTTCATGGATTGTATTTTTTGGGGACCTATACGTCTATATATTGACTAGTTTGAGTACTTATGGCTGTTTTGAGGCCATATATTCATGAAATATATCAATGAATCTTTTTCGTTAATTGGGCTGCTCACAGATATTCAAATCTAAAACCTCTGAATAAACTGAAATTATCGTTATTTTTAAAACAAATGCATTTTAATCTTGACCTGCACGAATTCTATAAATGGTAGATTCATGGTACAGTAAACAGTGCAGATTTGGTACATAGAATCTTCGAACATTGGAATATTCATCTGATCTAAAGAATCTTTAGCATTGCGATGAAACATGAAAAGATAATCATATAAAATCCCTGAATTTTACAACAGTGTTTTGTGCGAAAATTTATCTGAATTTCATAGTAAATTAGTTGTGAAAACTCTGATCATATCATCAACATACACATAATTGAAAAAATGTCTTTTAACCGAAAATAATTTTTTGACTTAATCGAATTTTGATATCCTATATGGCCACAAAACAATAATTTCGGAAAAATTTCGATACAAATTAAATTATATCAATATAGTAGTTTCTATTCACGTGCTCTAATACATGGAGTAAAAACTATTCAAAACCGTTTCAGAACCTTTTCGCCCTATAGCACTGAATACACTAAAGCCTTTGACCACTGTCGTCAAATCACAGAAACTACATATTTCATACTTAGAGGTCTGTCCTTGAATAGTACAAAAGGTATACTTTTTTGTTTGGACAGTCCTCAAAGTAACAGCGTTACTTTGAGGACTGTCCCCGGAATAACACTATATGATCCGTGTTCCCAATCTATACTAATGACCGACTGCTGATTATTTGGGGACAGTCCTCAAATAATACTTTACGTGTATAAAATTTTGAGGTCAGTCCTCAAAATAGCCTGATGTCCCCGAAATAGTCAGAACGTTGCCGAGAGTGTCTTCAAAATATACTATACGCGTACATATATATATATATATATATATATATATATATATTTGGCTCGAGACGACGATTCCAAACATTACAAATATTATAATAATTGCAATTAGTTCCTAATTGAGAACAAAAATACTAATTCAGAACAAAACTACAAGTTTTTAGCAGACTGTTCTTGTGTCTACTATAATTGCGAGCCGGTCAGCAGACGATCGCCGCAACTTCTTCGGGCTGCCGCTACGGCCGCCCGGCGCCACCAGTTGTGTTATGTGTGCGTTTTTATTCACACGTATGCACACGTATATGCGATCGGACAAATCTGTTTCGATGTGTGAGTTCGGACAAACATAAAATATTGGCCAGATATTAGCACTTCGGGAACCGATTTTATCGCAACCGGTCTCATTAAAAAGGGCGGAAAAAATAAAAAATATTTGGGCTGAAATATTTAGCGTCCGCGATGTATTGCCTGAGATAATTAGAGTTACAGACGACATGTGAGTGTGCTGGTACGCGCCATGCACGTATATCGTCGGACAAATTCGATGTGTGAGTGCGGACAGAATGAAAAATTTCGACAGAATCCAAATTGTAAGTGGCCAGATATTAGCATTGCGGGCACCGATTTGATTCAACCGGGGCTCATTGGAAAGAAAAAAAGAAATAAAAAATATTGAGCCTGATACATTTGGCGTCCGCAACGTTTCGACTGAGATAATTCCAGTTAGAATTTTGTAGCAGACGAAAAAGGGCGAACGTCCAAATAATAAGAGTAGCGCTAGCGTTTCGGTCGTGAGGAGTCTCGTAAGGCATTACAAATTTTCTTTTATTAATACTTGGCGTCGAGACGCTACCACGTCTCTTGATCTTCCTTGATGCTTCGAGCGAATAATCTTTTTTTATTTATATTTTTTCTTTATTTTTTTCGTACTTTCTTAGACGATTCATATTTCGGACAAAATCGAATCAGATTCACATGCAAGAAGATATAGATGTATCTGAATCTAATTTGATTCTGTCTTTAGTTTTCAAGAAGCAATATTAATATTTTGTAACAAAATAGGAAACAATTTTTGTACTTCGTTGGTATCTCATATCACTTTCAAATGTTATATGTTTTAAATAGAGATTGTTCCTTTTATCGAGAAAAAAAATTTATATTTATTTATTTATTTATTTATTTATTGAAAACGGGCTAAGCCCAATTACATGTAGATGGGAAAATCCCATCATAATCGATAAAGCTAGTGTGTGTGACCAGACACCGACTGTTAATAAGACTAACAAATTACGTAAATAAAGCTATCCATATGGAAAAATGGCAAGAAGATTTTTCTTATACCGAAAAAGAGAGCCTCCAAAGAGAGGAACAAGGATACAATATTCGTTTCCCAATCTGCAACAACGCGGAAGCCAACTATGGAACGCGTAGTTAACGCGGTAAAATGGAACCACGAAAATATTGTTGTTCCGAGTACCTCTCTCGTCGCCGCGATAACGGATTAACGAACATAGTGCTGTCGAGTCAAACGTGTAATTAACGATGTTGAATAAAAATAATAAATCCGCTATTTTCCTCCAGGATTCCAACGAGTGCAACTCAAGGGCGCGCATTATCGGCGTGTAATCGTGATTTGTCACATGCATTGGGGAGCCCAAGCGAAAAGCGGCAAAACGCAGAAACTTGTGCTGCACTCTTTCGATCAGATCAATGTATGTACGTTGGTGAGGGGACCAAATAACGGATGCATATTCTAGTTGAGATCTTACGAGAGCAGTGTACAAAATTTTTAGGGAAATCGGGTTATTAAAACCAGCAGCTACACGCTTAATGTAACCCAGCATCTTCAGCGCGGACGCGATACATTGAGTGAAATGGCCCGAAAATGTCAATTCCTGGTCCATAATAACGCCAAGGTCCCTCACAGATGATACAAAGTCTAGGGTCGTGTTATTAATACTGTAACTAGTGCGTACAATCTGGGACTTACGAGCGAAACGCATAATGTGACATTTCGATATGTTCAGAAATAATTCGTTATCGTTACACCATTTATTCAGATTATTGAGAGCGGTTTGCAGCACAGCTGCATCATCTAGGGAAACTATAACTCTAAAATTTTTTAAATCATCCGCATATAATAAGACATTGGTATTTTTTAGTACAGCCACAATATCATTAATAAAGATATTAAACAGTAAGGGACCCAGGAGAGAACCTTGCGGGACTCCCGAGATGACAGTTATTACTCTTGACAATGCAGATCCGATTCGAACCTTCTGAACACGGCCTACAAGATAACTGCGTATCCAATTCAGGAGCGAGCCGGTAACTCCAATTGCTTCCAACTTGGCGAGAAGAATTCTATGATTAACGCGATCAAAAGCTTTCGAAAAATCGGTGTATGCCGTATCAACCTGAGCTTTCTCCGACAATGCCGATATTACGTAATTTTTAAAACGGGCTAAGTTGGTGACTGTTGATCTACCCTCCACGAACCCGTGCTGTTCTTGAACAATCAAATTTCGGAGCTCAGATGACAACTTACTAGTTACAATACACTCGAAAAGTTTAGGAGCCGAATTGAGGACCGAAATAGGTCTATAATTAGAAGCATCAGACTTATCGCGAGCTTTAAATATGGGTGTTACTAAACTAAGCTTCCAGCAGTCAGGAAAAACTCCACATGCGAGTGATCTCGTAAATAATGAATGTAACGGTAACGCAAGGGAAAATGTACAGTTTTTGAGTAAGGCAGCAGGGATACCATCCGGCCCAGGGCCAATGTTAACATCAAGCTTCGACAGCGCATCGAAGACATCGGTTAGAGATATCACAATATTTTCGAGTGCGATCCCAGAGAATGACGTTGTATATAAAAATTTGTTGATATTCAATAAGAATATATTATATCTATGGCATTATAAAAAGTTTAATATATGTCTTTCTGAATTTGTTTCTTATATTCATAATATAAATAATTATACTTCCATTGATGTTTGGGTTAACGGAGGGTGTAATAGTGTATGTTGAAGGCACTTTTGCAGGGTCAACAAAGGGTATGGGGATTTCTGTGGTAGACTCAGATGATGGTCTGGGAGATTCAGCGATAGACTCAACGGAGGGCCTAGGAGATTCTGCGGTAAGCTCAACGGGGGGTTTGGGAGGTTCTATGGTAAGTTCTATGAAGGTTCTTTAGGGTCTGCTTCACCCTTCGTGACGCTCCGTTAAGTCGAGATGTCTGCTTTCTGCCATTTGGGGAGTCTGGTAGGGTGAAATTCAAATGTTAATCTATGCATGATACCGTCCTTTCACCCTGCAGTGTGCCTTCTTCCACCCTCCAGACTACGGCAGTAAATCTCCGTCATTGTAGGTTAAAAGGAGGGTAAAAATTTCGACTCGGGTAACCACTGCGCTAATGTCACCTACATATTTCTCTCATTCGAATCGTCTTCTTATATGCAATGTAGGGCCGTCACAGAAATCACACAGGAAATTGCATGAAATCAGACCCTCATTGAAATCTTGTGTGCGTCTAAGTGGGAAGTGAATGGACCCTCGGTCGAAGACCCCATACAAGTGTTACGTCCGGGTGGCAAACTCTCCAGAGTTGCACGATAGGAAAACGTAACGGCGGTCTCTCTTTCGAGTCAAGGCGTTAGCCCTTTACATCAGGGACGGAGACCTCGCCATGTACTACCATAGACTTATGAATGCGACGGACACTCAACGATAGACTGAGGCAAAGTTGGCCAGCATGCAGAGTAAATGATTTATTCGTGAAACGATACGTACTCAAAATGATTGAACTTTATTTCGATGCTGTTGGTTGCTGGAGTACAATTTCTTACAGACGTTTACGAAGTCTTAGCCTCGCAGGGCTAAGGTACAGAGTTTCGTTGAAGAGCTTTTCGCGCTCTCGTAGCAGCAAGACGGTCGTATGAAGAATAACTAACTTAACCGAAAAATCTCGCTCTTATATACTAGTTTGGTAGCGGTGTCGGTATTTTGATAAAAGAAGTGAAGTCATAAACTTTACTAAGGTGTCACTGGCAAAAGAGTAGTGTGAAGATATTTATGATGCGTTTGGGTGTTCTAGCCTAGACGCGGGCTCTTCGCGGGGGAACTGAGATGACAGTTATGCATGGGAGCGCGTGCATCTAGCTACTAAAAAGGGTTATTTAAAGATGTTTATGATGCGCGTGGATGACGCGTGCGACAAGTGTGAGGATATTTATGATACGTTTGAGTGTTCTAGACTGGACACGGCCCTTCCGCAGGGGAACCGAGGCGACGGTCATGCGTGGGAACGCGTGCATCTAGCTCCAAAAAAGGGGAATATGGAGATGTTTATGGTGCGCGCGGGTGACGTGTACGTCAAGTGTGAAGCTATTTATGATACGCGGAGAAGACAGAGTGTCTCTAGGCTAGACGCGGGCCCTTCCACAGGGGGAACCAAGGCGTCGGTTTTTGGTGGCATACGTGCACTCTGTCTTGGCTGCATCTTATGAGAGTAGTGGGAAGCGCGTGTGTAGCTTAAGAATTTAGTCTTTTAAATATGTGGAAGGTTACGTGAGACGTAACACAAGACCACTGTTACGTCCGAAGTAACAAAAATAATTGCCCTGTTTTTGACCTTAGCTACAGCTAATTGGTCAGGGATGCGGGCGATACGATTTGATTTTCTAGTTAGTTTACTTTATTTTCTTTTCCGAAATAAAAATTATATCTGGGATCGTTTATTGGAATATACTTACTCTTCAAAAATTTAATAGTAAAATCTATTTTCTTTAATTCCCAAAGAATTGAGTTAGGGATAATATTATTTGCTTCTAGATGTTTAGTGGTAAAATAAGCTTGGACTTGTTGTTTTTTAATTGGATGAGGAATGCCTTGGTATTGTGCCACGATTTTTCTTATTTGGTATTTTCTACCACCGCGACGTTGTTTACCCATAGATAATAATTTGGTTAAGAGAAATGAGAGACTTGGAATAATTTCTGAGTTTTGAATTTAGAAATTGTTACGACTCCGCTCCTCCGCGTACAGGCAGTTATTATTAAGGTTAAACGCTTGCAACGGACTGCATTCGCTAACTGTTTTAAACTGGATCTGTCTGCGAGAAAAAGCATCAGTCTTGGAGGGAAACGTTTGCAACCGTCTGCATACGTTTCGAGTTAGAAATCAAGAAGAGGAACGCTTGCAACCAGTCTGCATACGCTCCGAATATTTGGTTAAGGAATAGAAATAATGCAACTGTTCTGCATTCATTCTGAGGTTTTTAGGAATAGGAATGGAATGAATGCAACTGTACTGCATTCGTTCCGACGATGGTATAGATGAAGAAAAACTTACGATGGTTGACTTCTTGAACTGCACTTATATTGACTTTTTATTGAAGATGTTGACTCGAAGATTGAAAAATTGAGACTGACTAAAATACAAAAATTGCGCCCTTAAATACTACTACAATCAGCTTCTTGTGTTACGCAGGGTTAGGAGAGGGCAGTTTCTTTAAAACCTAATTGGCCGGAAAAACTCCCGTCTCCCACCTTTTAACCAAATTTCTTTATATTTAAACTAGTGGATTGACTTTGGAGTAAGAAAGGGCAAGTTTCTCGCCTCTAATTGGCTGAAAGTTGCCATCTCCTACTTTCTTAAAGCTTCGTGGAAGCTCCACTCCTAACGCGCGGACTTGCGGAGGGCCTCACACCCCTACTATGTTAAGGTTTTCCTCTTAATTTTCCTACTTATCGACCACCCACTGCAGGGCCCTTTTTTGGGTATGCAGCGGTGCTCGAAGGGTTGCATATCGTAGGCGTGTATTTTACATGGGGATGTAACACCACCTTCAAGCTTTGATTATTTTAAATAATTTTATCCACCCAGATTGTGTTCATTCGAAGATTATCGAAAACTGACTATACATGTAAAGCTACTGAAAATTTATGGAGCGCGCGAATTACAATAACCTAATAGTAGTACATGGAAAACCAACGAATATGGCTCGAGATGTTGAAACTATAGGTTAATGGCATAAGCCTGATCACAGCTATGACACAATAATCTTCGTATATTTATTTCTAAACATTGGCAAATGTAAATTGATAATTAATGCAAATGTGTAATTAACAAGCGTGTCCATTCATGACACGTGGGTAGTTAATTCTAGGAATATTCAAAGGTTTTTTTATATATACTTCTAATGTGCATAAAAACTTTTTGCAGATAATTCAAAGCATTACCCTAACAATCACGATAACTTTCAAAACATGTCGAAATAACCGTGAAATGACTGAGTTATTTTTTACGGTTTTAGTGACTCTCCGAATTTGTCAGAATAATCGTAGAAATGACCGTCGGTCGTTACCAATTTTTCGACGGTTATTCTGACAAATTTGGAGTGTCACTAATATTTCGACGGTCATTTGTACGGTTATTCTGACAAATTCTGACAATCACTAATTTTTCGATGGTTATTTGTACGGTCATTCTGACGAATTCTGCGTCACTAAAACCGTCAAAAACAACTCGGTGATTTCACGGTTATTTAAATAACTTTTCAGTCATTTTCCGGTTATTCTGAAAGTTGGGGTGATTTTTAGGGTCTTTATTAAGTGATTCAATGACGACGGTTCCCCCCTAAAATTTCTCTCTCGGAATGGAATCTTGGGTTTTTGAGTGGTGCGAAGCTCGGCAGTTACGAGCTTTCCCTGTCGCGTACACCAGGAATAAAAAAAAGGAGCCACGTCGTCTGTTTTGAAAGTGCGAACGAATTCAGTAGCTTAAGCACGTTCAACAATACAATGGGAGGGTATACACGCGGAATGAATAAGAAAGAAGAAAAAGAAGACGACAAAAAATAACGAACCAAGGGGCATTTTATTCAAGAGTATCGTGGGGTTTTGTGGAAAGCAGATGAGTGCGAGTGAGGTAAGCCGGGATTGTCGTGCAATCACGTGAAACGTACGTTTCTAATAAGGAATCACCCTCGGCGTAGACTGCGGAGCTCGTTCTTTGAAAATATATTATTATACTCAGTGAGAGCTTCGAGAGCGTTTGAAAGATTGGGAGCGTTCAACCCCGCGTCGGAAAGGTGAACGTTTAACTGCCGGCGGCTGTGGCTCTGCGAGTTCGTGACCGCAGACCAGCAGAACTTTTTTCGCAGCCGCAGGGATTACGATGCGATGGGGTAAACTACTCTTACTGAATGGAACTTCTTTATAGATACGGAGCAACTTTATTATTGTTTGAGATTATGGCAGATAACCGAATCCATCATTATCTTTTGTCTTACACGGAGAAAAAATAGTAGTTTTCGATACGAGTGCGACGAAACATTTTTTAAAAGTTTCTCGTACGAGTTCCGAAAAAAATTTTATGCTATCAGTGTGTGAAGTGTGATTTCGCGCACACGACGCGAAGCGGAGCATGCACGAAATCGTTCTTCGCGCACGGGTATGGCATAAAAGTAGTTGGGTACACCCAAGAAGTAGTTGCACGGGCTCACTTTTCGTAAGTCCATACAACCGTAAATTTTGTGAGTTAAGGCAACTAATTTTATTTCACTCAGTGCGTAGAACGCGGTTTTACGCACGCTTCGCGTGCGTCAAACGTCGTTTACACACTTTGTGAAATAAAATTTTGTACGATACTCATGCGAAAAACGTTTTCTTAACTCGTGTGATTGCAACACTCGCCTTCGGCTCGTGCTGCAAACTCACACTCGTCAGAAAAAGTTTTTTCGCACTCGTATCGTAATGTACTATTTGTTAGTTGTATAGGCTGGTTTGCAGTGACCACCTATTACAGTTATGCACAACCCACCGGTTCGTTGGCACAACTAACACGCCAAACAGAGCACGATAGACACGGCTATCGATAGAAATGTGCGTATTTATTAAAAATGCGACGAATCAACGTATAGTCTATAAAATTTATGCGGTCTGAGGTTATAGTTTTTTTTAGTTAATGCGGTTTGTGGTTATAGTCGCTCAAATTGATCCAGTCCGAGGTTACAGTTGATAAAAAGAATGCGGTTTGAGGTTATAACTTTTTTTTATTTCGTGAGTTTCATGTCAGAACACTCAGAGTGATCAAAATATCGAGAAAAGTTAGTCAGAAAAAAATTTCAATCAACTATAACACAAGAACCGTTTAATCGATTGAGTTGGACTTTGCATGCAGAAATATATATTTCGTAGCTTTTTGAATTTTTTTTTTAAAAGGGCGTGAATGCTCATTAAATTGAATAAAATTTAAAATATGTTGCTAAATAGTTCATCGTAAATGCTTGATAACCAATAAACGTATCCCCTCATTAAGGTGGATTCGTAAAGAGTTAAGAACAATGAGGATGACCAATATGCAAGATTGTAATATGTATTTTAATTTTGCCCCTAAAAATATACACATTAATGGAGCGTATTAAAATGTCTCTGTAAATGGAGTATTAAGGAATATGAGAGTAAGTAATGTGATGGCGTCTTCGATAAATAACAAACAATATAAATGCCAATAATATCATATATTTTCATAAGTACAGTGCAATAAATTATAATTACTCATTCTTAACTTAGAGAGCATATTTTGTCATAACAAACTCTTGCCCGCTACCCATTCGATGAATGATGCAAGGGAAAGGTGACAATAACGACGAAGGTTCTTGGAATTGAACTTCTTCGGTTCTCAATACTTTCCACGCATCGAACCTTTCACAGAAATTTTCAGTTGAAAGCAATGTGCATCTCAATTTTACTTCCTTGGCCTCGTTGTGAAGTATACTATTAACGACGCTGAAAATGGGTATGTCTTTCGGATCTAGACATAATGCCAAGCAGCTGCCTACTCTATATGCAATGCCCTTGACATTCACCCACGATACTTCCATGCAATTTTTCTCAAAATGGGAATTACGTAAAGCATTGTAATAAACGAGCTCAACGGGATTTTCAATTATGCTACCCAGACCGGAATCAAACTTTGTCACGAGACCCCTCTGACATAATTGTCTGTACAGTAAATTAAAAGATTCTTTCAATGTAAGCGTTTTAATAATATTCCGTCGAGATTAGGTTGCATTGGCACTTTGTTTAAATTGTCTATTATTAGACTCTTAGAATTGTACTCAAATGAGTTACGGGCCCTGACATCTTCATAATTCGACCATAATGTGGTGTTTGGCTTTCAGCGTATCATTAAACTGAATTTTATAAAGCCTATGATATTCACCGACATAGTAATTTAGAAGCACGGAACATTCTGGCTGTATTTTTTTCGCAGAGACAATATGAATTATATTTCGCAAAATCGTGACGAAACGCCATACCTCATCGATTGCGATTTCGTCGCTAACAAGCATTGGGAACACTGAGAAAAAAAAGATACTGGTAACTATAAATTTATAGTGAAATACAACCTCAGCTATTTAAAAAAAGTTATCTGTACTAATTATTTAGATAGTTATCGTAACAAAAATTATATTGTTTTGAAAATTTTGCGATAGATGCGATGTAACATTCATCGAAAACATAATCACAAGTATAGTATTCTTTGAGAAATTATTTAACAATTTTAAAATGGTCATTGGAACTACAATAATAAAGTTATACTAACTATAAGAAAATAGCTAAGGTTGTATTTCACTAGATGTTCACTGTTAAAGTAACTAGGACATTATGTTAAGACAACTGTAGAATTAGTTACAGTAATGATACCGTAGTTAATTTAACCAATAAATCAGTTAAAGTAACTATTCAAATTGTTGCATGGGCTAAAAATCTACAGTTATGGCTTAATAGTTGCCTGAACTTCTGCAATTTCTCTCAGTGAAGATGTATACGAAATTTATCATTTCGCTGGCGGATATGTGAAGATGTCTGTCTTTAACCTCTCTCCACGTTAAAAGCGGAGGCTTGTTTGTGATACCATTCAAAGTGTCATCAGAAGTACGCATCCTGTCATTGATAATTTCGAGAGAAATTTTCTTCTCCGCCTTGAAGACGTAATAGTGCAGTACGTGAGTCATTCCGTATTTCAAAGCCCCTTCAGCCAGTTCATGCAAAGGGTCCATATACAAGTTTTCGTAAATATGGAAATATTTAACGTCGTTCCAAATCGATCTTTTTTTAACGCCACTTGCGGAATATCCTTTTGCGATATCGTTTTCATACTCGGTAGGACGCCTTAAGCGTTTAACGTCTTCGTAGCAATCAATTTTCGCATCTTTTCCAGAAATATTACAGAGCTGACGTGGAATCGGGAAATCAACTCTTCGTGATTCCAGAGGATCAGTAAAACATCGATTCAGGTGATCTCTTTGATTCCTCCTTCGTTACACCAGAATTTTCTGGACATTGCTGGTGGTCGTCTAAAAATGGATTGCACAGTTAAGGCTGTTAAAAAAATTATACATTTCATTTCATCTCATTTATTTTCCATAATTTTTATTTCAGAATTAATAATCACATAGATACAGATTTGGCATGAAAGATAATATTTTTGTACAAAAAATTTATATCCATCGATTTTTTTACAATAAAGTCTATCAATAGCGTTTTTTTTTCGTACAATAAATGTCTATTGACAAACTATTCTACAAAAAATGTTTTGATTTAATTTTTTTACAAAAAATGTTTCGACATGATTAAGAAAAGTCTCTTCATAATTTTTTACAAAAAATGTCTATCGACTTAATGTTTTTACAAAAAATGTCCATCGACTTAATTTTTTTTATAAAAAATGTCTATCGGCTTAATTTTTTTACACAAAATGTTTATCATACTGTCTATCGACTTAATTATTTTACAAAAGATGTATATCGGCAGAATGTTTAACAAAAAATTGTTATTGCCATGTTTGTTCTATAGCAACAGGACTTTATTGTGAAATCTATATCTATCAAGAGTCGCGGTAGCGACTCGACGCCAAGTTAAAAAAGAAATTAATGTTGCCTTCACACTACGATTTGTCTGTCTGATTTTGACTGGATGGGCTGTTACTTCTGACGCGATGGTCGCTACTGCTACTCTATTTATTCCGAAGGCGGCCATGATTATTATCCTGAAATTCGCTATTCGTGTTTTTAAGGGTACCGCCTGGGCAGGGGAGGGATCAATCGCTGTTTTGACCCTCATTCTATTCAAAGCAATCAAAATAGCGAATGATTAAAATAGCGAATTTCATAATGAAAGCCATTCTAGATTCAGATGTTCACCCTGGCAAACTGTGTCACCGTAGTGTTAACCGAAAATAACTGAAGTTAACGGACATTTTAACCGAGGAAAGATAAGTCTCGATTAGCCCACTGTTTCAGCAGCTTTAACCGACAATTTAATTGATTAAAAACGTTTCGTTCGGTTTAATTGTCAGTTAAAATCGGTTAATTCACCAGTAAAAATCGCTTAAAAAACAACAATTTCGGTTAAAAGATCAGTTAAACTGGGTGAAAACGGGGGTTAATCGAGACTGGTTAAAACACCGGTTAAAAAGTCGGTGACACTGTTTGCCAGGGCATTATTCTGAAATTCAGAAATTCGCTACTTTAGCCATTCGCTATTTTGACCCCCACCGCACCGACAGTTCGAAGAATAATAATCTTTCAAAGATTTATATATATTTAGATATTATTAGATTAAATGAGGTCAAAAGAAAGTAGGGATACAAACTGATAAATTAGATAAAAATAATGAATAAGGTACGATATGCAACTTGAGCTCACGCTGCAGGTTCGGTAATACGAAACACGAAATATCATTAGGAATTGTTTTCTCCCACACTTACTTCAATGGACTATGTACGGGAGCTAGTCGCTGGGACGCCAAGTTTTTTTTGTAGCGAGTTTAACTTGGCTAATATATTGGATTTGGTTTAATATTTTTGCAAGGCATTTTGTTTCTCAGCAATTTTTTTGAAAGCAATTTTTTTCACATGGCGCACCATTTTTGTTTTGGAAAAACATTTTTGGTGTTTGTCACTTTTCCTGGGGATATCTGTATCGGTGTGACGTGTAGCAATGTGATAAATCCTTAGATGAAAATTACATTGTTACACGTCAATTCTAATTTACAAATATATATGCACTCGAATGTTTTGAGAAACATCTGTCTTGAAATGTGCATTATTTCCAAGCATGAAACAATGTTTGATACTTGGAAATAATTTGACTCCAAGATCTACACGGAAAAACAGGTCAGTTGGGCAATCAATTTATTGGTTAAAAGTGCGCCAGATGATTAATTAGTTTGATCAATCAAGATATTAGTTACGACAACCAAATTCATGGTTGGTGTAACTAATTAATCGGCTGGCGCATATTTAACCAGTAACTTGTTTACCCCAACTAATCTGTTTTTTCCGTGTATGACATCGATTTAGAGGTTAAAACCGTTAGATTGATTATGCTTCTCAATAATTCCTGCAATAAAAAAAACAAAATGTAATTACTTAATTGAGTACTTACCATACAATAAGGATACAAAAAAACCTTCACGGAAAACCGATGCCCACCTTGTGCACACTTCGAACATGACGAAAAATAATCGGCTGCGAACGCTCGTTATTAAAGTACAAACCAATTGATTGCGCAATCTCACTGATTTTCTTTCTTTTCTTTCTCTTTTTTTGTGGTTGGCTCTGGCGTTCACTAAGGTGAGTTGTCATACGGCCAATTGCTGCGATTTGATCTGTGGAAAATAAGCACATGGGGGGGGGGGGGGGGCGAGGCGGTCGCCGAAGCGGCCGAGTCGCCCCTATGAAAAAGAGGAGGGTCTTGGAATATTTTAGAATGATATTTTGCAATTATTAAGAAAAGCCATAACTGGTGTGATGATACGAGAAGATGGTTGAGCAAGGAGTGATTCAATGTTATGAGGAGGGAAAATTTTTACTTTGT
This sequence comes from Ephialtes manifestator, assembly GCA_963970395.1. Classification (NCBI taxonomy): domain Eukaryota; kingdom Metazoa; phylum Arthropoda; class Insecta; order Hymenoptera; family Ichneumonidae; genus Ephialtes; species Ephialtes manifestator. The sequence continues at coordinate 3,604,491 of OZ019981.1, forward strand.
AGAGAGCTTTAATAAGCGCGGTCCGCTGACCATCAAAACGAGTGCAAGCCCAAAAAACATGGTTTAAATCCTCAGATTCAAAGCCACAGAAGCAAGCTGGAGAGACATTCATATTTTTCCTAAACAAACTAGCCGCTAGATTGTAGTGATTCGATCGCATTCTGGAGAATGTAACAATAGAATTTCTATTTAAACGTTTTTGGTCCAGAAACCATGGTTTATCGGATGAACTATGATACAATTTGAAATAAATAACACCCTTGTAAGATCCTTCGCGTAAGAGTGATCTATTGCAAGAGGTAGAGCATTCTTCACAAAGGATTGAGAAAAATTCCGATGGCGGTAAGCGTATATAAAAAGGGGTTCCAGAATCAATAGCAGACTTTGCCAAAGCATCTACCGCCTCGTTACCCGCAATCCCAGCATGTCCGGGAATCCAGGATAGGCGAATTGAAATATTTTGTCCAGGTAGAGAGGATAAAGTTTCTCTGATCGCAATAATAATAGGTGCCGATGTGGATCGAATAGATGAAGCCAGGAGAGCCTGTAGTGAACTAAGCGAGTCGGAGAAAATTATTGAATTCTCAATCTTGTTCTCAATTATATAGTCTAAGCAGAGGTAAATAGCTAGAGCTTCTACAGTAAAAACTGACGCATGAGAGGAAATATTATATCGAGATTCAAAACTTAAGGACGGGGAAAAGATAGCTAAACCTAATGCGTTCCCATTTTTGGTCTTTGATGTGTCCGTGTAAAATGCAATCGTGCCGTCTGGTATATTACCTAGGGATTCAAGAAATGCAGCGTTTGGATTGGTCGCGTTTTGGAGCAGTCTACCTGAGGAAGTATCTATACTATCTTCTAAAATAGAATGATAAGGCGGAATGTTATAGATAGGTGGATAAGGAAATGGAGCAATGTAACCTTCGTATATGTGTAAGTCTTGATAAGCTTTGATCAATGGAAGATCTACCAAATTTTGATACCGATTTATAATAAGCAAGGATGATATGAGAGAAAGAAGAGTGTTTGGCAGAGGATGCCATGACATCGAAAAACTTCTCAAGATAAATTTGTTAGCTAAGAGTTGGATACGGAATCGGAGTAGCGGCTCCTTTGCCTCAGCCATAACCACGTTGTTCGGGGTCGAGTTACGAAAACCAAGCGCGAGACGGAGTGCATGTCTCTGGATGACCTCAATTGGCTTAAACAAAGAAAATTCACGGATGGGTAAAACTACACTGAAAAAAAGACCATGGTATTTCCAACAATAATACCATAGTAAAAAATTTGTAATATGTGGAACCATATTTTATAGTTGAATCAGCTTTTATATGGTTTACCGAACTATTGTCGTGAAGTTAAGGAAACTATGCAGTTTGGATAGTGAATCTAAATATGCGCCGAACTTAAGAATACTATAACTTATCGTTAAAACTGTAACAATAATATTATGATATATTTAACACATTTATGAAATCAACACTGAGAGAAAAATATGGTCAGAGTAACCATATTTTTACTTAACTTTTTTACTTAAAATATGGTCGAAGTAACCATACTTTTACTATAACATATGTTTCCCTGAGAGGACGGTAATGATTTATTGTTACCGCAACAATAAATATTGTAACCAACGACTAAATTATGATACGAATAACTATTTGTATAGTAGAACTCACTATATTTTACGTGTTTATCTCATGCATTTTGCTCAGTGTATGGTTATCGTAACCAATAAAAATATAGTTACTATGTACCATATTTCGTAGCTATGTTAATTATTTCTTTATGTTAGTTGCAACTATTCGTTCTTTTAGTATTTATAAAGTATTTTGAACGGTCGTAGAATAATAAAGGCATATAAAATTCATTGTCATTTTCTAATTATGTTTATTTATTCCTATCATCCAGTATAGTAAATGATGAGATCGGTTAGTAGTTCAACATATTTACTATTTGTTGCTAGATTCATAATACTTTTGTGTATTATAACAAAGGTATGGTGTAGAGCGAACGCTTGGATGTGGATTTCTTCTTCTTCGTCTCCTTTCCTCCTGGCTATCGCCATCTTTGGGCGGCATGTGCCACTGGATGTGGTTTTATATACCATGTGAAATGACTTCTTGTGAATAGTATGTTTTATATTTATCATGGTCTACCATCACATTCGATTTCGTTGATAAAACGAAGTGTGTATGGCAAAAAGTGTTTTGTTTATAATTACATGTAATATTTATATTTTTACCATATTCACTGATAGTAGTGAATATAGAAGAGCGGGATATCGGCTTAGAGCGACTTTTTTCCCAATACTCACTGTTGCCGCTGGTCAGTTGCGAGTCGGACGTCGGAGTTAGACAAAAATAAGAAGTGACGAAGATTGAATATTCCACCTCTTATATAGGGGCCAGATGACAATTCGCTCGTGAGAAAGTTCTATCCCGTTGGCCATCTATCGGACCCGAGGGAAGTAAGCAGTGCGTGAGATTTGCATCATGGACGCTTGCGGACAAAATATTTATGTTGAATATAACAATAAAATATTGCAGCGAATACTATGCATTATTACAATCGTCCATGATGCAAGTCTCACGTGCTGCGTAGTTCCCTCGCTTCCGATAGATGGCCAGCGGGATAGGACTTTCTCGCAAGCGAATTGTCATCTGGCCCCTATATAAGAGGTGGAATATTCAATCTTCATCACTTCTTATTTTTGTCTAACTCCGACGTCCGACTCGCAACTGAGCAGCGGCGACAGTGAGTATTGGGAAAAAAGTCACTCTAAGCCGACATCCCGCTCTTCTATATTCACTACTATCAGTGAATATAGTAAAGATATAAATATTAGATATTACTTGTAATTATATACAAAAGACTTATTGCCATACACACTTCGTTTTATCAACGAAATCGATAGTGAGTGTGGATCATAATAAATGTAAAACATACTATTCACAGGAACTCATTTCACATGGTATATAAATCCACATAGAAGCGTTCGCTCTATACCATGTTTGTGTTATAGTACACAAAAGTATTGTGAATCTAGCAACAATAGTAAGTATGTTGAACTATGGACATCATCATCATTGACTATACAGGATGATAGGAATAAATAAACATGACTGGAAAATAACTATATATTTTATATGCCTTTGTTGTTTTACACTGGTTTAAAATACGTTATAAATAGTAAAAGAACGAATAGTTGCCACTAACATACAGAAATAGTTGACATAACTACGAAAATATGGCACGTGATAACTATATTTTTATTGGTTACGATAACCATAAAAACATTGTCGTCCTCTCTGGGAAACATAGTTTATAGTAAAAATATGGTTACTCTGACCATATTTTTTTCTCAGTGTATTGCTCCATACTCGATAATACTACGAATTAAAGCTCTATAAATGTTAATAAGAGATGAAGGATCCGCACCCCACCAAGTGGAACGAAGGCACTTGATAATGTTAAGTCGCGCTTTGCATCTGGCTACCAGTTCATTTACATGGGGTTTCCATGAAAGCTGGTAGTCTAAGGTGAGTCCCAGAAACCGGGTGTTGTGAGAAGCATGAACTCTAGAGGAATCAATGAGAATGGAATATTGCAGAGGGTCGAAGCGACCGCGCGAGAAGATAATTAGATTGGACTTAGTAGGTTCCACCGAAAGTCCTATGTCCCCTAAATACGTCGTGAGATTATTTACACTATTTTCTACAGAATTCAGTGAATCTTGGATATTTCTAGACCTAGAATATATAACGACATCGTCTGCATATTGTAAACAGAAACTATTAGGATCGAGATAAGAGTCCAATTTGTTGGTGTAGAGAATATAAAGAAGCGGACTGAGGATGCACCCTTGAGGGACGCCTTTGGAACATACATAGGGCCCATGTGTGTGACCATCGATTTTAAAATAAATATTTCGTAAGCTGGTCAAATTATAAATGAATTTGCAGTATGCCCAGGGAAGCCCAAGGTCACGAAGACCACGTACGAGAATTCCGGGGTCAACATTATCAAATGCACCGGAAATGTCAAGAAAAGTGCATGAGGTATATTGTTTGTTAACAAACCCAAGGTAGATTTCCGAGGCCAAATAAAAAGATTATCAGCGCAGGATCTTGATTTACGGAAGCCAAATTGAGTAGAAGATAGGAGAGATTCAATTCAAGCCACTGGATAAGCCGGGTATGAATAAGACGCTCCATAAGCTTTAAAAAACATATTGCTAAAGATATCGGACGATATTTCCCTGGAGTGGATTTGGGAATAAATAGAATGGTAAAGTTCCTCCATGGTTCTGGGAATAAATCACCTGTAAAGATATCATTAAAAGTCTTCAGAACAATTTTCCGAATAGATAAAGGAAGGTGATGAATAACATTGTTATCTATTAAGTCCTGACCAGGCGCCGCTTTCAACTTACAAACCAAGATAGCTTCGTTGAGTTCTGAAAGTGTAAATGGATGACTAAGATGTTCGTTACCGACAAAAACATCAGGAAAGTTAAGATAAAAACAAGAATCTGGGCAAAAGTTAGGAATAAGTTGAATCTTTTTCTCTGTGGATTTAATATCACCAGGAAGGTCTATATCATTCGTAAGATTTTTGTGACGGAAACGCTTTATCTTTGACCACACCGAGTTAACGGGGGTGCGAAAGTCTATCGATTTTGTGAAATTATCCCAAGAATCTTTTTTGGCCTTGCGAAAGGTTTTCAAAGCTATAGCATCGAACCTGTTGGCATGTGCTAGAGTAATGGCATGAGTGTTCTTTTTTAAATCAGACCATGCGGCCTTCCTAGTATTGTTTGAATTCTGGCAGTTATCATCCCACCAAATAGTTGGATTTTTCATTGCTTTGGGAGTTTTGTGGGGTGATTGCGGATGAGGAGCGCAATTATCTTTCAGCGTTGCATTAATAGCCTCGAGAATGTTGTTGTATTGAGTCAAGTGGTCCGGGTCAAGAATTGTGGGAGCTACTGCATGTAATTGCGATTTAAAGATGCTTTAATCGATCTTTTTGAGAGAGTATCCACGAGGAGAGAAGGGTATCGTTCTTGGAGTGATACTTATAGAAATTTAAATTGGGAAGTGGTCACTACAAAGACGATCCTCCTCAACCTTCCATGACGAAAGGGGAAGCAAATTGGTATATATGAATGTGAGGTCAATGGCCGAAATATTTTGGTTTGCGCGTGTGAATAGAGTTGGGGAGCCATCATTAAGCAGACTTAAATCGAAGTCTGAGTAGGTGTCAAAAAGACAGTTTCCCGAGGTGCAACTCGAAGAGCAGCCCCATGAGGGGTGATAACTGTTCACATCCCCCGCGACTAAAACCTTGTCGAAGGCTGCGAATGAGTCAAAGAAATTAATCCAGTCTCGATTACGAGCAACTAAGTTTGGACATTTATAGAGAGCCACAATTAAAAGGGGACCAAGAGATGTTTGAATGGAGAGAGCAAGCGATTCTATTTCACCAGGTTGGTCGTATATATTTTGAACTTTCGAAAATGTGATAGATTTCTTGACACAAATAGCAAGACCTCCGCCCTTGTTATAAAGTCTATTTTTCGTAAAAATATTAAATCCCTTAAGAGATGGAGTATGAAGAGATTTAAGCTACGTTTCACACAGAACAATAATGTCGTATGATTTAGCAAAATCTAAGAGGAGGCCAATTTTATTTCGAAGACTGTGGCAGTTCCATTGAAGTATTTTTAGAGGTTTATCCAGAGCCATTTTGGTTGCGTTGTAGTTGGGGTTGGCTCTGAGAGAGAGTTTGAGAGATGAGAGAAGGGATCGAATGAAGTATCTCAATGACGGGATTGAGTGTGTTGGAAAGCCCTAAAGCTGAAAGTGCGGGTACAAGTTGATCCACGATGAGAAGAATGATGTTAGGGATAACATAAGAAATGTGAGATTCTGGATAAGGTGTAGAAGAGGTGGACTGTGTGCCGGGTTGACGAGGCGCCGGCAAGCTTGGATGATTAAGAGAGAAGCTATTTGAAGGATGGTAGTATACCGGAGAGCTTCCATTCGGGGCAATAAGCATGTTAGAGTGGGCAGTACGCGTGGCTAGAAGAGATGCCGACGATTGTGAGCTCTTGTAGTTACTCCCGTGTGCTGCAGCGCCTACGGCTTCAATGACATTATTATTCACCTCAGATCTGTCAATAGTGTTAGCGTTCCTAATCTGAGCAAGTGCATGAGCGGGTGTAGGAGCCGAGGCCGCTATTTTGCTGTACGCAAATGAGCGAGGAGCGGGAGCCGGTTGGTCTGCTAGGATCTGCGTTTGAGAGTGAAGTTGGGAGGTGTTTCTAGAGCGATTGTTCTGATTTCTTGGAAGAGTGAGAAATGCTGAGTCTGAGCGGGTTGGAGGGGGAAGAGAGGAGCCTGACAAAACTTGTCTAGCCTCGTTGAAGGAGAGAATTCTGTCAGCCGCCATGGTATGGATAGCTTTTTCGTGAAGGAAAGCAGGACACGATTTATGCACCGGTAAATGTGATCCTTTGCAGTTGGCACAGCATGGAGGGCCATTAGCATTTGGGCACACCTCATCGTCTGGGTGCTTCCTATTTCCGCAGCGTATACATTTAGGTCGGCTTTTACACTTTTCAAGTGCCCAGGTATAAAACAGCCAAAGTACAGTTTAACTGGTGCATACCACGGTTTGACAGCGTGTCGGACTATATAAAAGGTGACATGGTCAGGGCGAATCCTTCCTTCAAAAGTCAAGCGGATCGATTGTGTTGGAATGAGCACGGGTTTCCCTTCTACCCTAGCTTTGCGATTCTGTCGAAGAGCTGCCACAATTGGGATTGTAGAGACAATGTTCTGCAGAATTTCACCTTCTGTAATGTCAACCGGGATGCCCCTTATTAAGCCTACGCAGGAGACACTGGTGTTGGGGATGAAAGCAACCAAATTTTTTGCTGCAATATCTGGAATAGATAGTAGCTGATTCGCTTGTTCAACCGAATTAAGAATAGCAGTGCATTGGTACTTTCCTGAGCTATAAACTTTGATGTTCTGATCATTTCTAAACACTGCGACGAGCAGTTTTCCTAGATTCGTTGCATTGAGACGAGGCGTGGTGGCAGTCGGATTATTTACCTGAATCAGTACCTTGTATGGTCCTACTGCAGATGATGAGTAGCGAGTGATGATGGGCACCTTCTTGGAGACCTGCGCAGTGCTATTGTCGGGTTGATTTTCAGAAGATCTGGCTTTAGCATTTCTCTGGTTTGTCTCAGCACAGGCGTCTTCAGACTCCTCATGAGTCCTTTTTTTTGCATTGGGACAATTGTTTGGGAAGGCTTCATTAATTAAACCTGCAACTTGTTTTTTGATTGCTGTAAACTCATCAACCTCCTCAAAATTATCTCCACTCTCCATAGCCTCCCCATCCATCGCATTCACTTTATCGTTTGACGAGGCCATGCCTCGCTGACTTGGTGAGACACCAAGCCCGTAAAAGCGGGAAGACAGGAGTGAGGTTAGGAATGAAAAAAGAACAAAAGAAGGAGACAGAAGAGTATAAAAAGTGCGAAAAAGTAGTATAATAGGCAGAGCAAATGTAGTGAGTACACCACAAGAAATTATGCGACGTTCTAATGATTTTGCACGAGAAACTACGCAAGAATGTAAAAGCAACTCCGCACGAAGATACTAACACGTCTACTACCGAACGAGGCTCGGTCGCGACTCATCTCACTGATTAGTTGGGCGCGCTCACTGACAGTTGCGCGAACTCACTGGAGAATTGCGCCGATTCACTGAAGAGTGGCGCGATCTCCCTGGTCATGGAGGATAGAGTAAAGGAGACCGAACGTAGTGCTGAGCGGATGATCGATGAAATGGGCCAAAATTATGAGAGCGGGAATTTTGAACAGAGCATTCTTCTACGTTCGTACTTACGCGATCATACTCTAATACATTAAGTTTACACGTAATTATGGATTGACTAATTATTGGATTCTGTCCTACTATCACCTGGAGGCGCTTTAAGGATCGTTTAATTGTGCGCTTCGTCGAAAACCGTCGTATTATAGGGGGCGAGAGGTATAGCATCTGTACGCGAAAAGTATAAACAAGTTATTTTAGTTTGTTCAGATTGCAAGGCGATTATTGCCAGTTTTTAAGTCGGTAGGTGATGCTAATTGTCCAAATTCCATAACAGAAATTATATCAGATAAACGATATCGAGTAACTGAACACCTAACGTAAAGCGACGCGGCGGCGAAGCGCGTAGATACAAGCTTCGTATTCGGAAGGTTCGCGGATCGATTCTTTCCTCATGCATTTTTTTTTATCAAGAATGTATAATTATTGTAACTAATTAAGTAAATTTTGGGTCGATTAAAACATGAACTGAAAACTGAAAAATAAAAGGTGGACATTCCGACACTTTAAAACGGTATTTCCTCTAATTAAAAAAAAATAAATGCTTACATAAAGATTTGATCCGTCAACCTTACGGTCACGAACGCCCTTACTCAACGCGTTCGGCTATCGAGTCACTTTGGTATCGTTAATCAGTAATTCAATATCGATAATCTGTACCAAAATGTTGTTTAACAATTGTAAGTATATAAATTACTTGCCGCTAGCTATGAAACGAACGAAAAATGAAAGGATATTTCGATACTTTAAAACGGTATTTGCTCTAATTAAAAAAAAAAATCTTGCATAAAGATTTGATCCGTGAACTTCACGGACACGAACGCCCTTACTCAAGGCGCTTCGCTATCGAGTTACTTTGGAATCTCTAATCACAAATTGAATATCGTTTATCGACCAAGCGCTAACTTCACCGTGGAACTCAACGATCGGAGCGACGCTTGTAGTGACAACTGGAACTAAAACGTACGCCCGTTTTGTAGACCAAAATTCTAGACCTCGCGCCATAAGCGTTCGGTCTGCTTTACTCTAGTCTCCATGTCCCTGGTGAGTTGGTCGAACTCACCGGTTAGTTACTCGCGCCTTTGAAGTAGTTGCTACAACTACTTTCGTCGTGTGTTGTTTCAACACATAAATAAGTAGTGCGAAAGAAAAGATTCGTTAGTCTGACACTTTAAATATCTGCCATAACGAATAATATGTGTCTTGTGCCAATAAATCGAACGAGGTTAGTACTACAACTGAAAGTGGTGGAGATAACTTTTACAAATGAGTTATCCCAACCACAGAATGAAAAACTATTTTTAATGGGTTGCGACAAGTATCAAGATCGCTTATGCCTACTATCTTGTGTAAACTCATTATGGATTGTCATGACAACTATCGAGATTGTTATAGGCACCGAGTAAATCGTTGTAGCAACTCGTTTCTAGCCAACTCATTAAAGCTGAGTTGGCCCAACTACTCTTTTTTCTCCGTGTTTCGGGGCTCATTTTCAGGAAGACCTTATAGAATAAAGAGAACTGATGATGTTATGAAACTGAAAGTATACTTTCGTCTCGTTCCTGTTATTTTCTTTCGGTTGCTTGATGTTACATCTTCTCATTTTAATCAGTGGGCAACGTCTGCGAGTTGTTATTTATTCTCAGTACCAGATGAGAATGGTGCAATTGTTGCCACGCATTATTTCAAATATTGAATATGTCTTTTGCCACAAAGAGCAATGAGAAAAATAATTGAATGATTCCAACTATCGAATCAATGTTTTTTTATGGCAACGATCAGGTTAGTTTTTTCAACAGTGAGCAAATAAGTTATGTCATTCGTGCAATGAGATACGAAGCTGATGAACTATGTCCCACATATTTTGTTCATTTCTTACATAGTCAATGAATCTATACTATTAGATGAACTTCGTTATGATCTTGAGAAAAAAAAATTGTTACATTAAATGTAAAATTATTTTATGTCATTTTATGACCATTAAAATAAATTGTCATTAATTGAAAAGCAGCAATATTCAACTATTTATGTATTAGAATTTTTGGTACAGCTGGAATTGGGAGGCTCTTGGGGGACTAAGAAAGATCCGGCCTTGGCGACTTAGAATTATAAGGGTTGGGGAGGCCTTCTCAATTCTTGACATTGCAGAGACGGCGGCGAAATATTTTTATAATATAGAGAGATATGGTGTCAAATTCTTGTTTAATTCTGACTATTCCATACGAGAATAAATCAAGATTGAAAAAATGCGCTAAAGAATATAGAATTTGAATGTCATATGTAATTGTAAGAATTAGATGTAATGTTAACATTTAAGGTAGTCGGACTACTAGAGCCTTTATTAGATAAAGCGTCAGATTCAGAATATTATATTATAATATGCTATCAGCTACCCACCAGATTTTTTTTGCGGCTTCTTAACGACCATTAAGACGAGAAAACCAGTCTCAAAAATCGTAAATTTAGTACTGGTGTATATGGAAAACCAACGAATAATGCTTCGGTCACGGTTTCAGTCGGAAAATGTATGCACTTTTCGGTTAGACGCAGCTAAAAAAAACGTACCTTCTTGTAGATTAGATTTCAACGATTCTAACGCGACCATAAAACATATTGACAAACGGCAATCCCATTGAGAATTATTCACTTGAACTTTGTGAAAATGAGGCGGATGAGCGGACATGTTTATCGTCGTGACGCAGTCGAGTAGACTTGGCAACGTCGCTGTCTAATGACTAGTACCTATAGGTTATTCGGTGCGCCTCGGAACCGAGTAACTGCAGAATTTGCGTGCAATCAATTGTGCCCATTTTTTTTTGAGAGGACTATCGTGGTCTAAGAAGTCGCGTCAATATTTTTCTTATCACTAGTCCGTCAGAAATCATCGAAATTATTGCCTCAGCGACAGGCATCGCGGCAAGTGGTCGGGCGCGAACGCTTGTGACTTTCCTACGAGGCTCGTCGCGTTTACTTTTTGTGGCTTGGAGTCATTACCGACAAGTAATTATTCCAATAGGGGGTCCCAAAATTAAATTGATATGAGGAAAGGAACATTTCACGTAATCTAAATTGTACCATATCTTTATTTTCAGAAAAAAATAAAACTACAACAGATACATTTATAAATCGTATTTTATTACATATTATAACGCGTTACACAAATCGTTCTTATGTACTTTATCCTGCAGTCATTTGCCGTTCTACCATTTCGACAATTCCCTTTATTACTTTTGGTGCCTTCGAGACGCGCGGTCGACCGCCAATATCTTCGCCGAGTAACATGGTCACCGCATTTTCGCCTCCATCTGTGAACGATTTTTTCAGTACCAAATCGACCAAATGGGTACGCCCGTATATAATGAATAAAAAAAAAAAAGTACGTCCAGGGAAATGCCAGTTTTCGCCATTTTAGCGATCATCCCAACGGACACCGCTGGCCTCAGGCACTGCAAGCCAGCTTTGATCGTTTGTTCGACATTCAGATTTTCCTGATCTCGCAGTATATCCCTCGTAGTCTTCGTCGCTGCTCTGATAGTTTTGTCCGAAATTCTGAACTGTTTCAAGACGCGAACATCATATTCAGCGTCGTGTGCTCCCTCGATTGCGCTTGAGCCCAAAAAGTCTAGTGCCAGTGCTGCTTGACTGAACTTTTTTTTCGACTCTTTGCGCTCTACGAGATGATCTCGAAAAATAGGCAATGTGTCCGCGAATTCTTTGACAACAGTGATGAAATCTTCCAGCATTCCAAACTGTCGTATAGCGCGTAGTATCATGGGTGCGTCGAATCTGCAAATCATAGGTAGGTTAATCGGGAAAGAACACAAATAAATGTTATAATTATAAACGTGGGCTAAGCAGTCTGTCAAGCTGGTAATCGAGTATTACCTGCACTATTCCTCAGTGCAGGTAATACTCGACTCCACTATTCCTCAAAAAGTCGATGAAGCTGAGCAAGCCTAAGGAAGGCATTGGCGCAGTGGGTAGAGACGCGGCCTCTCAAGCAGGGGGCGCGGGTTCGATTCCCGGCCGGGCACCAATGGAATTTTTCTATGTGCTTTTTCTGTAATCCCCGGTGGTTCGGAACCCACCTAAAACTGTAGGTCCTGAATATCCATGGCGCCGTAGTTGTCAAGGGGCTTGCCCCGTTTACCAAATAAATAAAAAAATAAGCCTACGCGCGGCGGAACAGTATCAGACTGCTTGTCGTTCAAGTACATTTCACCGGTGCGTACTTGCAGCCCGGTCGTTGCAGCAGCTCCAGGGGTCATATTCTTCGGGACCATATATACGTTGAAACTTTCGTTTTCTGTCGCCGCCGAAATCTGTATAAAAATCGATGATTTTTAACATATTAAAAAATGTATAATTCGCGCAAGTTATTAGTAAAAAAAACCAACTTGGCATATTTCAGCCGATTGAGAGAGAACGCTCGTTTCCAGATCAAACAGGACGATTTTGCTTTCAGTCCAGTCATCTTTATTGTGGAAGAATGTGCTGCTTAGTACATGTATAAATGGGCGATACTAGAAAAATGGTTTTTCAGAACGTACGTGGAACGTCTTGATCTGGCTGATCCCATAAAAGCTCCGACACTCCATCCAATCCACAATTCGATTGATACGTGATTCCCTCGCGTCTCTGGCTCGTAGCGTTTTTGGCGGATCTTTTCTTGGCAACAAAAAGTCTTCTTCGTTTACAGTCAATCGTCTTTGACTTTTCGGATTTTTTAGATCGCACTTAGTCTTTCTTCTCTCGAAACTTCATTGTTTCCTTCCCGGGAGACAGCGTCAGATTTTCGCATACTCAAGAAGTGTACTGCGTACCAAGATTTTTCTGGCAGACTGCAGCGGCGACTCGGAAAGCCATAGACTCGGATGCACCGTAGAACTGAGTCTTCGGATGTTTGCTGCACACGATGCAGTTAAAGTTTTCATCCGTTTGAGACGATCCGCAAGGTGCAAGCTTGCTAGCGTTGTTGGCGTACTTCCCGAATATGCCTGCAAGCTTTACACACAACTCCGGATCCGTTAGCGGTTTTCCATCAGGCAGACCCTTGTGGATGTAATTCTCGTCCATGTGAGAGCGACACCAGCTTCCGCATCTGTCATGGTTTCCGTACGCATGGTCGACCACATTTTGTAGCGCTGACTTCGTCGCTGATTCGTCATTTTTGTTTTGATGAATCGCACGAGAAAATGCTCGACCGAAATAGTCTATGAGATCTTTCGGCACGTTCATATCGTACAGGGCACTGGTGAGGCCTTTTTTGGCATGGTTAACGTCGAAGCATTTGTCAACTCTGTGAGACGCTTCCCGCCGTACAGCGGCAATCGACGAAGCATCATCATCTGCAATCAATACCTCAATAGTCACATTTGCTGCCTTCAGGAGTTTATTTTGGGTGATTAATTCCACGGCCATGTTGGGCTCCATGGCTTTTGCGCTGTGATCAAAATTTAGTCGGCAATCATGATCAAATTTCTCGTGACCATGCTCACACATTGCAGATTTTTTTGTGCGCGTCGCGTACGCCAAAACGAGTCCACTATAATAGCCTATTAAGGATGCGTGACCTGCAACAATAATTATCATTGAAATGCAATAAGCATGATGAGCTTATTATCACCAGGTAAACACAACGTTTTACCTGTGAGGCTGTTATAGGAGTGGCCCGTCCCACGCTTTTGCCAGCCGTCATCGTAACTCGCCTTTAGAGGAACCGGCCTTTGCTCAGACTGGTCGAAACTATTTACCGCAAATCCACCCGAAATTTCATTAAATTCTCCGGGGGAAGAACTAAAATATCGGAGAAAAACGATAAACTATCACGATCAACTATAATATGATGAAACATAGATCGTTCTCATTTTATAAACATCGGTAATGGCTCCATGTGATTGCTGTAATCGTTGCAGCGGCAGTGGTCATCCTCCTTGTCTCCTGTGCGAAATAAAGCCGGCTGTACGTATCCTGTAGATTAGTGAAATGCATTTTATTCTTCCATTTATCAATTGCATGCATTGAAGATGTTTTTAAGCCGTAAAAATAATGGACAGTTGCAAAGCAATAGGAAGCTGACGTAGGAATTCCATTTAAGATTCGGTTCACAGGACACTTCAATCAGCCACTCAGAAGACACCAATATTACCTAAACCACAAAATGCAGATACACATAACAAATAAATAAGTGCATAATTGGATTAGAATGCAGCAGAAAAAAAATAATAACGGGTAACTTAATTTGGAGTAAATTAAATATGTTTGTATATAAGAGTGCAACAAAAAATGCAAGCAAGAAATTAAATACAAATTACTTACTTCGTATTCACTGTTGGCTGAGCGACCTCACAATTGTCTACGGTCGTCGTTTCAGCTGCGATTGTCAGATTCCGTTCGACCTCTATACTTGTTCGACAATCTTTCACTACTCGTTCAATTGCTAGACCGGCATCTCGTTCGTGCCGTTTGAGCAATCCCTTATTTACCGGGTGAATATCGAGGGCGGACAGGAGAGTATTTAGCTGGGCTTCACCGATACCCGCGTCAATTATTCCTGGGCAATAAATCACATGATATAGATGTAAACACATTATATTGATGAAACTGCGTCACTGTTATAATTTATATTTATATTTGTATACATACTTTTTATTTATATTTTTATAAATTTGTCTTACCTATTCCGAGCTTGAAATTGACGTCGTGTAGGTTACGATGCCGGTCGCTATATTTGCTTTTTCCCGTGGAAACTTTCTTTATCGTGTTACATTTGATGCACCGAACGTCGAGCAAACTCGCAAGGCCATGATTGATTCTGCTTCTACATTCCGAAGTGATAAACAGACATCGCACTGATTACACCACAGTTCGTCGGCGAGATATCCTAGCTCGACCACTCGACGGCCTTCGTTAAAACTTGGTGGTGACGGCTCGTTTGCTTTCTTCTTTTTCGCCGCTAAAACGTTTTCTCGCCACTTTTTCCTCTTTTGGGAAACGAATTTGCCGCGATTAATGCCATATTCGGCATGAATATTGTGCCTCTCCATGCGTTAGAAATTAGCTGTCACGAGCCGGCTTGTTGATACTCAAAAACAAAACAACCGTCAAATGCGACGTTGACAAGTCCTTCCCATCCCTGCCGTGAGCTCGGATGCACAGCTGATAGAAACCGAGTCAAATGAAAAATATAATACAATTAATTTCCATATCAAAAAGTAAAATGGTGTTTGTTTGCGTAAACCTCGACACTTTTTTCAATAAAATTATTTTACACGCTGTGAAAATTGTCGTCAGTGCTTTCTTAATCGTAATTGCCAACACGCAGTCATATGAATAGCACGTCGCAGAGCGACTACCTTAAAAACTTGTTTTTGGCAGAGTCTGCTTGAATATATATATATTTCTTTCATCCGCCATTTCAAATATTTCAATTTCAAGTTTAGCCGTAATCAGCACCCTTAAAGCATCCAAGCCCTAAGTTTCATCCAAATCGAGTCACTTCTGACATTTTGGTTTGCTATTTTGGAGTCATCATTTTAACTTTCTGTATTTTGAGTTCACATTTGTGGACAGCGTCCAGGTTTTATTTTAAACTGTCTGGTATAATTGTGACTGTTATGCTCGATGTAGTTATTATGGAATAAATGTAAATAAAATCCATGTGGTCCGTTTGATTGAGTGAGCAGCGTGTTTGTCTTTAGGTTGCTAGGGAGTTAGGTAGGCCGGTAAGAATTAGGGTCCAATCCCGCAAACTCTACTTTCCAGAAAGCAGAAATCGTTACCTAACTTAGGTTAGTTTCGATACCGATTGTTGCCGCAGATAATTAAAAATTCATGCATAATTCTAAAAATCGGTAGCGACCTTATCAACTTTGACTTATTATTAGTTACGGCTTCCTACCTGGCTATCACTCTCTACTTTTAATTACATTACACGAAAAAAAAAGATTAGTTGCCATAACCAAGAAATGAGTTGACACAACCAATCGATTATTCTATTTCTCTAGCAACTCAAATGGTAATACCGACGATTCGAATGGTAATACCGACGATTCGAATGGTAATACCGACGATTCGAATGATAATACTGACGATTCGAATGATAGTCCCAACGATTGGATTAGTTACCCTAACTAATCCAATCGAGAACTAATCGTGAATAGTTGAGGTTACTATTCGATATGGTTGAGGCAACTAATTTTTTAGACAGTGAGTACAGCAAATCGAAAACGTAGTTACCACAACTAAACATTTCTTTCCGTGTATTGCAATAATAAGAACAGTTTTTATGGGGAGTAAATTCTAGTCAAAAGGCGCATCGAAATTATTGTTTCCAACTAACCCGCATGATAGATCCTCGAATTAAAAAAAATGGCACATGTGAATAGTAGTTTTCGATACGAGTGCGACGAAACAATTTTTTAACGAGTGTGAGTTTCCAGCACGAGCCGAAGGCGAATGCTGCAATCACACGAGTTGAGAAAAAGTTTCTCGCACACACGACGCGAAGCGGAGCGTGCGCGAAATCGAACTTCGCACACTGGTAGCATAAAATTTTGTTCGGAACTCGTGCGAGAAACTTTTTCTCAACTCGTGTGATTGTAGCACTCGCCTTCGGCTCGTGCTGCAAACTCACACTCGTTGAAAAAATGTTTCATCACACTCGTGTCGAAAACTACTATTGTTGGTGAGTAGCTTCACGTTAGTAACACCTTAAGCGTTATTGACGTCATATGGCGCCGATACGCTACAGGCGGAGTCGAAGTCTTGTCGATCAAGAGAGTAATACCACACAATTAATACCACTCATTATTTTACGTTTTTTACAAAGCTATCTCTATGGGGAAGTATGTTAATCAATTTTGGCTTCCTCATAAAGGATGCTTTATAAAAAGCGAAAAAAGGTTCTACATTGCATCCTTGTTTTAAATAAAGATCATACCTAAATATTATTTCATTTGCATATAAAATTTGGACTCGCTATCTCAAGTTGCACGGAAAAAACGACTTGGCTGGAGTATCAAAAAAATTGGTCATCTCTAACCAATTGTCTTGGTATATATGCGCCAGACGATTTTCTGGTTGCATCAACCAATGGAACTTAGTTAGATTAGATTAGTTGCAGCAACCAAGTTATTGGTTTGGCCGACTACGATTAAATAATTGGAATAACCAATGTACTTAGTTGGAACAACCATTTCACTGGTCCTGTTTAATCAATTTACTTAGCTAGAATAACCAATTTTCTTTGCTGAATTAACCAATTTCTTTAGTTGAATTAACCAATTCCACTTGGATGGGTCAACCAATTTTCTTAGGTGGAACAACCAATCCACTTGGCTGGATTAACCAATTTTCTTCGTACTATCGAAAATGATATACGTATTGAATCATAGGTCTTATGGGATGGTCAAGGCTGGTTCCATAGCCATGTCACCATTATCCACCTCCACAAGCATACCCGCTTAAATCGTACCACGGGATCGGTGTTTCTGTAGACGTCTATCTTCTTTGATGCTACACGAAATTTAATCACACGTTGTTGTTGCGGTTTGTTTGCGGAATTTTGAAACCAGATGTTCGAATACACTTTCTTTTTAGACTTTCGAATACACTTTCTTTTAAGAGAAATTTTCTTTTCTCTTTTCCCGATTTTTGGATGTGGGCGGCCTAGACAAGTGATGCTATTTACAAACACCATTTTTCATCACGTTCCTTCTATTCGAACTGACACTGACAACTAAATTCGAATTGGTTTAAACAAATTAAAGCTGATAATCTCAAGCACCTGGCTTGCAACGCAAAAGCACCCGTGAAGAAAAATATTAGGGTTGCCCTAAGATAACTTAGGGCCCTATCGGGCTTTAATGTGGACACCATAAAAGGGAGTTCCATATCACTCCCAATTAGGGACCTACTAAGGAAACTGTAGGGTTTCATGCCGATATTTAATAGGGCTATATTAGGGCAATTAATTAAGGGCCCAGTCAGGCTTAATCATGGCACCAAGTAAATAAATCAATAATAATTTCGCCACGTAAGGGCCTCATAAGGCAATTCTAGGTTGCCACGGCCAAGTTTAATAAGGGCTTCATAGGGTAATCACTTAAGGGCCCAGTCAGGCTTAATCATGGCATCAAATAAACAAATCAATAATAATTTTGCCAGATAAGGGTCTCCTTAGGCAATTCTAGGTTCCCATGTCGAAGTTTAATAAGGACTTGATAGGGTAATCACTTAAGGGCCCAGTCAGGCGTAATCTTGGCATAAATTAAACAAATCAATAATAAATTTGTCAGATGAGGATCTTATATGGCAATCCGAGGTTTCCGTGGCAAAATTGGTGGACACCTATCCAACTAATGACCGTCAAAGTCAGCCAGGTGGTCACCCATTCTAATAGTGGCCCTCAGGTCAGTCAGACAGTCACACACCTAGATACAAACGAACTATTTCGCGCAAACGATAAAACAAGCAATTTTTTGGAATATAATTATAGATGACAACAACGATACAATGTACCCTATTCGATATAACCAATTTCTGTAAAAAAATAACTGAATGTGCTTTCATTTTTACACATCAGACGCAGTCATGTAAATCTATCAAGTTCTGACTATATTACATTAATTTTATTTCATATTTCATATTACAGTCATTCAAATAGACAAAAAAATTGCATATTCACATCATCTGAATGGCCAAGAGAGCTAAGGCGCAACGCAACTGCACCATCCGGAGGGTTCTGGGTTCGATTCCCGTCAATGTCAAAAAAAAAATGTAATATGTTTTTTCAGCGATTAATATGTACCATCGGGTAGAGAAAGACGAAATATCTAATTAAAAGTGCAGCATTACTCAACTAAATAATAACAAATATATATTTTTAAATTAAATTTCTTTATTATTTTAGTAAGGCCTTAATAGGGCAGCCTTAAAAGGCCCTCATTATTTTGCCTTTAAAGGCCCCGAAGAAAAAAGCGTGACCATCATTTGCGAAGCCCGATGAGGCTTCCACATAAGGCCCCTAAGAGAATTAGGGAATATTAATCGGGGCCTTGGAAGAACCCTGATAAGATTTCTTCACGGGCACGCTTTGATGTTCCTAACGTGGTTTCGCAACTAAGGGCCGGTGATGGTACTAACCAAAATAGTTATCCCTACCAATAACATTGGTAATCTTCAATTCTACCAAAAACTTGGTCGTATCAGCAGTCATATGAACCAATTCTCGTGGTTGGTTCTTTGGAATCACACACTAACTACACTTTCTTGGTAACGACAACTATTTCTGTTAGTCATACGCACTAAAGTATCAACCACGTTGCCATTGGTGAAGGAACTAATTGTGCGATATTAAATCCATGAATATAGTGGTTACAATGACCAATTTTGTTTAACTAATTAAAAATTGGTACATTTAACCAAGTCGTTTTTTCCGTATGTTCAAAAGTTGATGCAATAACGTCAATTTTTAGAAAATTTCAAAACTTCATAAAATTCGCACAGCATTACCGATTTTAGTCAAATTCAATATCAAAAGTCGCGTCATTTTGTTCACATTCATTTGCGTACGAAGTTTAAACCCAATAGATACAAATTTGTGCCAGTTAGAACGTTGACGGGCATTTTTCAAAATCTCATAAGAATCTCATAAAAACGGAATGCGTCTATTGACTTTTACACTGAGAGAAATTTGCATGATTCTGGTAACTATTCAGTGATAATTATATTTTATTAGTCCAGGTGACTATTTTCGTAGTTACATTAACAGTAAAGAGAGTTAATGTAACTACGAAAATAGTCACCTGGTCTGATAAAATATAATTATAACTGAATAGTTGCCAGGACCATCTCAGTTCCTCTCAGTGTATAAAATGAATACCAAATAAAGTTTACCCGGCACTCCACATGACATTAAAATTTGCGGTGATTCGGTCGAGTAGTTCACGAGTTACGATAGAATTAATTTTAGGCACTTTATCACACATACGCACGCACAGACATACACATCCGGACAATTTTTCTATACCACTTTTTCGTTAGGAGGAAGCAAAAATTTTATTTAATTAAATTTAATAATAGCCGCTAATAACGCATCTCCAAACATTTAAATAGTACATTACGTTACTGGTGCGAAAAAACTTTTTCTGACGAGTGTGAGTTTGCAACACGAGACGAAGGCGAGTTTTGCAATCACAGGAGTTAAGAAAACATTTTTCGCACGAGTATCGTACACATTTTTATTTCGCGAGTCGTGTAAATGGGGTTTGATGC
Organism: Ephialtes manifestator; assembly: GCA_963970395.1. Classification (NCBI taxonomy): domain Eukaryota; kingdom Metazoa; phylum Arthropoda; class Insecta; order Hymenoptera; family Ichneumonidae; genus Ephialtes; species Ephialtes manifestator. The sequence goes on from OZ019981.1 coordinate 3,624,683, forward strand.
ACGCGAAGCGTGCGTAAAACCGCGTTTTACGCACGGAGTGATATAAAGTTCTTTTTTTCTCAGCTAACAATTTTTTCACGCGCGAAAACGGTAGTTGGAAAATGTGGAAACGTCAAGAAAAGTAGTACAATATACCAGTAAAGCTTTGCTCAATTTGGAACATCCAAAAAAAATCATGGTTTAGATACGCTCGTGACCGGGAATCGTTGGCAAAGTAGTAGCAGCAGCAATGGAAAGAAACCACTATACTCGGTCTCTGGGACCAGACGGGTGGGCAGACCAGACGTAGTCTCGATTACACTGGGGAGGCTCGAGGAAGACGGACGCTCGAATTTATCTTCTAAACTAAAGTCGAACTCGCCCAAGAGTTACGTATAAAAGTTCCAGGGGTTTTGCGGTGAGCGTCTGGCAACCCTCGATGTAAACCTCTGCAACAGTTTTTCCCATATATTTCGACTGAGTTAACGAGTGTGTACTCTCAGAAGAGGACATGCACGCTTTCAGCTTTTACGTATTGAAACTCGAAACTTCTTTCGTCACAATAGATTGCTATTCTATTCCAAGAATTGATAAAAAGATTTTTCTTCTCCGATACTCCATTTCTCAGAAAATTCTTTAATAGCGATTTTTTCTTTAAATCCTGAAAGCTCTACATCGATTCCATTTGTAAATCTACTGTTTCTTCAATTTTTATTTCAGATCCTTTTCATGCTATTTTTTGGACAGCCAACTGTAGAAAAGAAGGCGGCATCAGTTTACACAAACTTTAGCGTGTTATTGTAACGAGTCAGGTAACTGATGGTCAAGAGAAGCAATAGTTTGACGGGATTCACTCGACAAGTATATACTGGAGAAGCGGTTGGGAGCGGAAAGACTAAGTCTCGCGCTTGGGACTGTGAAAAATGATTGCGTAAAAGGGTTTTGGTACACGAGACGAAACTCGAGTCGTTACCGAAGTTGGTAAAAGATAAACACGGAGAACAGCCCAAAGCTCGGGAGCTCCGACGACGAGAGGAGAAAGTAAGAACGTGCGAATCGTCGCAACAAGAAATGGGAAAAACAACGAGACACACTTTTTGTCGCTCAACCTCCCCCGCAACTAACTATATCTTTCGATTGTGGCGCGGGGCTTGTGGCTATATTGAATTGTCGAGCCTTGTGCACACACTTGGGAAAGCTTATGACGTATGTTTCGACCCTTACGTCCGTTACCGCAGCGTCGGAGAAAATTCCCGGCGAATTTTCGACGAAGGATTTTTTCAATTCGCAACAGAATCGAGGGAAAAGCAATGGTAATAATGTTTTCCACCTTGGTGCGCAGCCATAGCGAGGAAATAGAAGTTCTTGTACAGAAGCAGAAACGAGTAGCTGTCGCTTATGCCATTGCCTCTTCGGAAAAGGGACATTGATCGTCTTTTCGACACTCGTTACAATTAAAGCTATCAATGATATAAAGCGACCCTAATTTCCCGATGAAAATAGGTAACAGTTAATGGGGCTGATGTAAGGGTTACGGATACATACGCGAGGAAACGAAATTGGAAAGGGTGATGGCGAACAATCTGTTGGCTTTTTGGTAGATTAAAGTCACGTACTGATTAAATCGATTTAATAACGATTTATTGTCACAAAGTAACGTATCTACGTGCCGTTTGGAATTGTATCGATTTTACGGAAGCGCCTGGCCACACGCCCAGGTATCGTCAAAGTTCTCGTACGTTAATACGGCTTCTGTCCTTTTTGGACAGAAGCCGTATTACGTCCTTTCTGTCCTTTTTGGACCTACGAAGGTAAACTATCTTCGTAGGTCCGCTTGGTACTTGTAATTCATACTTATCAACTTAAACCGACATGAAGTATTGACCTAAATTGCCGGAATAGCAGTTGCCACGGGACTATCGTGGAAAAGTTAATTTGAATTGGCACGATTATTTAAATGTTCTAAATAATTTACTTTATTAAAAATGCCAACGACATTAGCTCGAGTAAATTACCAGGTATCACACCAAAACTCCATAAAGAATTGTAGATAGAGGTTGGGTGATATCAAATTCGTCACAAGACATCGAATACGGTTACAATATTGGTCATTTTTAAAGTAGCTTCTTATTCACTAAATGTTACAAATATACCCAGACTACGTAGTATATTCACTGTTGAAGCATGTGTGCAATGTTGAAACAGGCTCATTGCTTCTTCATTATTTTTTACCTGTCAAAAAGTTAACTCTATGAGACAGCCACAATGAAGTAAGGTACCTGTTCATGAAGGTGGTACCATGGGAGTTGAACAGCAACAATAGTACAAAAAGTCAACAATATTGAAGGTTCATCTTTATAGGCTTTTCTACATTTGTGGTAAAAAAAGTATCTGAGAGTTCGCGCTCGGTGGCTCCGAGTTCCCCGTAGCGGATTACATAGCACGTATTCCATACTCTCTCTCTCTCTCTCTCTCTCTCTCTCTCTCTCTCTCTCTCTCGAGAGAGAGAGAGAGAGAGAGAGAGAGAGAGAGAGAGAGAGAGAGAGAGAGAGAGAGAGAGAGAGAGAGAGAGAGATTGATGCAAGAGTGCGCATGGTCTGAGAGAAAACAACGTTAGAGTTACAAAAAATAATAAATAATAAAATAATAAAACTAATAAATGCACTATGGTTGTCTCAACCACATGAAACATTTGAATCGAAGAAATTCCGACAAACATTTGGTGAGTTTGACCCAACCTCCTCGTTCCATTCGCCGCATATAACCTCTCGGAGAGGTTGAGCCAACCTCTATTTCGTCGTGCCCAACAATTTTTTCTCTCAGTGTATGAGGTCAAACTCAGGATTATACTCGGTGGGCTTTCCCACGACTACAGTTTTTATGGCAGAACCACAAATGCCCTTTCGCAAATCGCTTCTGTGTACATACAAACGCTGTTCCTACTACGACTATAACTGTACCTCTGCGACCCGGTATCGATTTGTTTCTTCTCGAAAAGCAATACATTACGTTCCTGATGTCTCTGCGTCTGTTCCTGGCCTGAAAGTGATGGAATACTACGAGATATACGACCTCCCTAGCATCCCTCTCGAAAATCTTCCTACCCATACATTTTCTACTCTAGAGATGAAAAAAAAGCCTGCACTAAGAAAAAAATATGTCTGAAAGAACTAAATTAGCGTACACCCTCGTTCGAATGTGTTTTTCGTTAGGACAACCAAATGTTTAGTTTCTTCAATAAACATTCGATTCAGTTGTCTAAAATATATTTGCGGTAACCAAAATATTGGTTATACCCACATAGCATCAGATTCCTTAGTGTCCTTAGAGTCCTTAATCTGAAAAGTATATCGTGTATATTCCATGGATATTTATTCTATATACATGTAGGTATATACACGCATGAATATCAAGAACACATTCTGTGTACATACTTGAATAATACGAATCTGAGCGCAAGTACCGACACATTCGTAAGATATTTCATGTATACGCAATCCATGGGACATAGGAAGAAAATAATTATCTGCATTTTTTTAAATCTTTGTGTCTCACAAAGATTTTAAAAAATTGAGTTCTTCGCAACTACTGAAGAATTGTTTTTGATTTGAAAAAAAAAGTCCAAAAAAATGACAAAAAGTTTGTCTAAGTCCCTCGTAAGTCAGTACTTGGATGGGTGACCGCGCCAGGATTGAAATTTTTGGACTCCCGCAAGAATTAGTACTTGCATTCGTGATCGCTCCGCATCTGAGTTTCTCCACGTTCTCCAAGTTCAGTGCTTGGATGGGTGACCGCCTAACGGCCGAATTTTTCAATGTCTCTTAAGGGTCAGTACATTGATAGGTGACCCACTGTATTAATATTTTATATATTTCGGTCACCACCCTCTAAATGAATGTAGTCTTGACGCGTTTTTATTTTTAGTATACTTCAAATAGACAATAAAAATAAAAATCTTCTAAGATGTCAATGGCCGAGTGGGCTAAGGCACCCGGCAGTCACCCAGAGGATCCAGGTTCGATTCCCACCAACAGCAAATAAATTTACATGTGTTTTTTTCAGCAATAAATATGTACCGATCAATGCAATAATTCCGAATATCCAACTAAAAGTGCAAGATAAACCGAATTCAATGAATTTAGATAATTATTTTGTAATTAATTTTTCCGTTTTTTTAGACTGGACATATATGTACATACGGTGCACATAATATGTATATCCTCATGGATGTCCAGTATATGTTCGATGTATATGAATAGGTGTCTCCTTTACAGATACATTTCATATACATATGATGTGATACGACGTGCATACGTATATACATAGGACATTCTATATCCGTAAATGTTTTTACGATGTATATGCAATGTATATGAAAATGCTATATGGGATACCAACTAAAAATTCGGTTGAACGAGGTTGTACGCTAAATTAGTCCATTCAAAAATTTTTGTTTTTCAGTATGTTTTCAATCGACGGCCAACAATTTTTAACAAATTGCGTTACATATTAATCCTGTGCGATTAATGGACGTTAAGTAGATTTTAGTTCCTTTGTTCTCATCAGTCTCATGTTGTCATTAAAATGGCAATCAACGTACCAGCTTGTTTACAGCATACCTCGTTAATTAAACTACCCATGTGCGGTTTTAGAGCTGGGCGAACGTTGGCGCGACGACGATCGCCTGTGTTACAAAGTCGGCCCGACTCAGTTCGCCAACGTCGATCCAGCAGCCAATTAACGCCGGCATGATAATAACGGACCAACGGTACACCTAAGCATCGGGCCGCGATCACCCAGGTGCGGTTTTCGAGTCGGGCCAGGGTTGAAACCATAATGCCGGCCGACGTGGGAACGTCGGCGCGAGATTGAAACGACGTTCGTCCAGTACTCGGTGTCGACGCTGAGCCGACATCGAATAAAAAACATTAAAAATTAATTTAAACAAATAAATTAACGATCTGCGCAGCCGTCTAATGCTTTTCAATCATTCTGACCTGTTTTTTAAATGAATTTTTCACCACTATTTTTTGGACATCCTAGAATAAATTTTTGCGGCGGTGATGGGACTCGAACTTGCAACCTTGGGATTAGTAGTCCACGATCTTACCCACTCGGTTATCCACATCTTGGAAAATGTTGTGTCGAATTGTGTATATAAATCACTCGTCTGTATTACTTCATTAATACCGTATGCACTCTTAATGGTGTTATGATGGTATAACAGTTATTAGATGTTTATTGCAAAAATAAAACAATAGTGAAAAATAATGAAAATTATACAACTCAATAAATTGAGTTATATACAATGATTTCGTCTTTTTAAATTAGAAACGATGGAGTTGCTTAATATTCGTTTATCAATTACGAAAAATGGTATAAGTTTTATTATTTTATTAATTTTAAGCCTACTTTAGTTAATTATTTTGACGGAATGTCGACTACCAGTACTGAACCGATATTGCCGCGAAACGTTAATTTACGGTTAACGCGCCAGCTTCGGCAAAATGTTGGCAGCCAACGTCACCAGAACTGTGGGGACCATCGTCGTGCCAGCTACGGAGCTCAATGTCGGCACAGTTAGGGATTGAAGGTTCGATCGACGCTGGGCAGTAGTCGGGTTTCGATCGTCGGCTGCCGACTTGATGGCGACATACCGCCGAGTGTTGGACGTACTCCGCGTGTCGGGCAACCGCACCTGGGCAGATACACACGAGCGGCGATTAGCCGTTATTGGGGGAATCGTGGTAACCAGCGTTGCGCGAGCGGCCGAGCCTAACGCCGGGCAGATGATCGAACGAGAGTATGGACAACGCTAGGCCATAGTCGCGTTCCGATCGTTGGCTGTCGATTCGACGCCGCCTGCCAGCCAAGCATCGCTCGAACGTTTCGCCACTTCTGGGTCATCGTCGAACTCTAATTGTTGGCTACCGACGAGTTGCCTTGATTCAGCCAATCGTCGGCCGTACTCGGAACGTTGGCTACCCGCACATGGATATTTTCGGTGTTCGGACGTCATCCTGATTTGCGTGGAGTATATTTTGATGTCGTCATGATACCATACCAAGTTTTTAGAGGTAGGAGTATCATTCTATCTGAATCTATCTCGAAAAAGCTTCTGACCTTCGAGAATAGGGTCTCATTGGAAATCGTGCAAGATGCAGATGTTACGTATTCAATCTCTGGGCACCACTCAATAGGTTTGTGGATTTTACTCTACACCCAAAGGAATCGGTTGAATTGGTTTATTTGAATTACACGCGGGATCTATTTAAAATGAATCAAATTTTATTTCGACCAATAAAACTTACTTGAAATCAATACGATTTATTTGAAAGAAATAAATTCTATTTTATTAAAATGTTAAAATATAATTCAATTTATTTGAAGTAGATCCCATATTGATTTAAATAAACCCGAGAGACCGACTTCTCTGGATGTAGTAAGCGCGAATATCAGTGGTTAGTTTAAGGGGGGACATACGTGTTGAGGTCGTATTTTAATGAGTAGTGTTTCAGAGCTATAGCGGGATAATGTTCAATCAATTATATATAGCCATTGTAGAGTTACACCTGATCTATTTAGCTTCTGAATTTTTTAAAACTGCACACTCTGTCTAGGTTTTTTTTAATCGTTGGAGATATTTCGTTTAAATTTATAGGACGTACTCACATATTGTGCCGCTATGCTCGGTGCCTCAATTACGGAATATAGTACCGCCATTTCGTTTTAGACATTAGCACTTTTTACTCGAAAAAAATCGGTTTTTCGTAGTCGGTTTTGTAATAATAAAAAAATAAAATAAACATTGAAATATTGTTATAATTGAGGCACAGACCATATCGATATATAGCCTGGGAGTATGCCTAATAAAGTGCTGCCGAATATCTTCAACCGGTAAAAAAAACGCAGACAAAGTTGGCAATTTAAAAAAATGTAAAGGTTACATTAGATGTAACTCTGTGCACCGAAAAAAAGTTTACATTAATACCGAGGAAATGGGTGGGTTCAATTTCTTTCATTGACTTTAAGTAAATGTTTCTTTGCTTTCAAATAAATGGTGCATTTGAATTTCCAAGAAAGGGTTTCATTGATTCAAAGAAACAGTTTACTTGACGGCACCCAGTCCGCCAACGGTTCAGCGCGATCGCATCAGTCGCGTTGAGTCATTAGTCGCGAAAAGTTGACAAAAATGGATCAGCAGGTATCGGTGTTTATTGAAATAAATTATTTCTATAACCTTTTTGGATTTGGTACGGTATGGAAAATCATTTTTTTTTGTAAAGCAACCTCTGTCGTGCTTTCATTCCTTCAGCGACACGTCATTTTATAGATTACGTTTTTCTTGTAGTGTCTCGAAGACGATTCCTTGAAATCAATGAAAAACGATTCCTTGGTTCAAGGAAAATTTTAATTAATTTAATGTCACTACATTTTATTGAATTTCTGATCATTCAAAGAAAATATAATATTAGCTTAAATAAATTATTTCATTGATTACAAAAAAATGTTTTACAGGTTGGGATTTTTATGAAATTTCTTTGAATCAAGGCGACTTTTTCTTTCAGTGTGACGGCTATACATACAGGCTTAAACCTTGGCTCATTTTGATCGTTAAGCCACAAAAACCAGAGAAAGTTTTAATTTCCATTGATTGAATAGTACCCACGCTAAAGCTGTCAAACAATATACTTATTAAAATACAACTTCAACATACTTGATGATATTTGGTGGGCACGATTTTCCTGACACGGATATTAGGAGATCCTGCGTCTCATACTTGTCAATATTTAAAGTCCAATTATTAGCGGAGTAACGTAAACATTCCGGTATCTAACTAGGAACCGGAATTCCGGTACTCTAGGCTTTAACGTAAATGGACACTCTGGATAGATACATCCTGACATTACCTGTCTGTTATAACCTTTACCTTGCAGAGGAAGGTGTCACGTTAAAGGCGAGAATTTTCTCTGATTCGAATATTGAATATAATACTTGCATGTACTATGGTGATATGCATGCCAGTTACACACTAGCCAAGCTATACTTGATATAAACACGACCATGTTTGCTTGCAGGCCGCCGCAATGTGGCCTGGAGTACTACCGTTGGTAGCATTACTGACAGCCCTGCTACATTCCTCGAGGTGAGTACATTTCGAACTGTGTTTTTCGGTCACCAGTGATTTTTTCTTCTTCATGCCTGCATTCCCCTGGCAAGCTGTGACACCGACGTGTTATCCGCAAATAACTGAAGCACACCGACTTTTCAACCGAGAAAAGATAAGTCTCGATTAGTCCCCTGTGGCCTTAACCGCTTAAAAATGTTTCATTCGGTTAAATTGTCAGTTAAAATCGGTTGATTTCACCAAATAAAATTGATGTAAAAAAAAATCGGTTAGAATCGGTTAATTAACCAGTAAAAATAAAAATCGCTTAAAAAATAACAACTTTGGTTAAAAGGTCAGTTAAACTAGGTGAAACAGGAGATAATCGAGACCGCCCGAGTCGAAATTTTTACCCTCCTTTTAACCTAAAATGACTGAGATCTACCGCCGTAGTCTCGAGAGTGAAAGAAGGCGCCCTGCAGGGTGAAAGGAGGGTATCGTGCATAGATTCCCGAGTTGAAATTTTTACCCTCCTTTTAACCTAAAATGACTCAGATCTACTGCCTGGAGGCTGGAGGGTGAAAGAAGGCACTCTGCAGGGTGAAAGGAGGGTATCGTGCATAGATTAACATTTGAATTTCACTCTACCAGACTCCCCAAATGGCAGAAAGTAGACATCTCGACTTAATGGAGGGTCACGGAGGGTGAAGCAGACCATAAAAAACCTTCATGGAACCTACCATAGAACCTCCCAGACCCCCCCCCCCCCCCCCGTTGAGCCTACCGCAGAATCTCCTAGGCCCTCCGTTGAGCCTACCACAGAAATCCCCATACCCTTTGTTGACCCTGCAAAAGTACCTTCAAGATACACTATTACACCCTCCGTTTACCCAAACATCAATGGAAGTATAATTATTTATATTATGAATATAAGAAACAAATTCAGAAAGACAAAAGCGTATATTAAACTTCTTATAATGCCATAGATATAATATATTCTTATTTAATATCAACAAATTTTAATATACATTTTTTTCGATAAAAGGAACAATCTCTATTTAAAACGTGTAACATTTGAAAGTGATGTGAGATACCAACGAAGTACAAAAATTGTTTCCTATTTTGTTACAAATTATTAATATTGCTTCTTTAAAATTAAAGACAAAATCAAATTAGATTCAGATACATCTATATCTTCTTGCATGTGAATCTGATCGATTTTTGTCCGAAATATTAAACGTCTAAGAAAGTACGGAAAAAAATAAAGAAAAAATATAAATGAAAAAAGATTATTCGCTCGAAGCGTCAAGAAAGATATAGCTTTGTCAGTACAATCACAGTACAATTACATGTGAAGAAAGTACGATAATGAGTAAGAAACTTTTTCTGGATTTATCGTAACGAGTGAATTAGTTTGCATTCCTCAAAATGTATTATTCACACCAATAAGATGTTGAACTCTTCGTGAGTTTTCATCACGGCACGTATTTTTTTCTGTTTGTAGCTTAAGTAGGGTTATCTGGATTTCAATAGGTTACATAGGCTCAACGGAGGTTCTTACCTCATTTAGGGTGAGTAGGTCGTGGGAGGGTCTAAGGATAGGGCGAGTAGGTCTTCGGAGGCTCTACACGGAGTGAGGAAGACTCTACGGAGGGTGGCAAATAACGGTTGAACCTCCAAGCAGGGTCACTATCGGCTGTACGGAGGGTGAAACCAGCATCGTCTTTTGCCTCGTCAAAGAACTTGGCATTCCCGGAGGGTTAACCGAGGGTTAAAATTTTGACTTGGGCCGTTAAAAAGTCAGTGACACAGCTTGCCAGCGTCCTCGTCAACGAAATTTTTGGTTTCATGAGAAATTTTCTTCGCATTTTTTTCTTTCTTTTAATTTTTAAAAATATGGAAGTATTTTCGCACATCAATGTGTGCTAAGCAGTAAAAATATTTCAAAATTATGTATGAAATAAAATTTTGGATATATACGCATTACATTCGAAAATATTGATCTTCAAACTTGATGACGATTTGAGCTGTAAAGCTCAAGTTTTCGGTGCAACGCGAGCAGTGGTAAGAGCTTTACACGGTTTTAAATTTTTTTAAAAATAATCGTTTGCACACTGAGAAAAAAAAATTGGTTCCATACCAAACGCGGGCGTTCAAATAAGTTCACACCAATTTGACATTTGATTCAATAAAAAATTTAGTTTATTTAATAATTATGAGCGTCGGTCGAACATAATATGCTTTGCAGAAATTATTTTTTTTACGTGTATTTGAACGCTAGCGTTAGGCATTGAGCCACATTTTTTTTCGTAGTGTACACTGTATATTACCATTTTTATAATGACTGACTAAGAAGTTCTATACAATTAGATTAATATAAACAGATTATCGGTATTAAATTTGATGATATTCTGAAGTTTTAAGTTCTTGAAAATCTAGCATATTGATTTGGTTAAAATTCGAACAACGATCTCAGAAACTTCTTTTTTCACATGGAAAAACGATTAGGTTAGAACAACCAAGAACCTGGCTAAATATGCGCCAACCGATTAATTGGTCGGGCCAACCACCATTTGATTAAATATGCGCCTGCCGGTAAATTGGTTGGACCAATTAATATGTAACCAAGTGCTTGGTTGTTCTCAACAAGTCTTGTTTCCGGTAGGACGTGGTTAGTTTCTAGCCAAACCCGTCGGAATGTGTAACTAAAAGTTGCAATTCGTCGCAAAACAAAAAATACACGCAATGACAGTTTTTATTTTTTTTTATTAAAATATTTCCGAGATTTAATGATTCAATTTTACTATGTTTTGAATGTTTCGAAAATATTTATTTGAAAAATACAGTGGTAAGCGCTCTTACCCAGTAACAGAATAATCCGTGTTCGAACTCCGGTGATCATCATAAGTTTCCGCTGTTCGACACTTCGTCAGTTCACCCGCAATGGCAATGCCTATTCTTCCTTAAAGTCTCCATAACACATACATACGGACACACAAAGAAACAAGGATGCAAAGCAGAACCTTGCACATTGCTTCCTCATTATTTCTCGCTTCTTATAAAGCTAC
>OZ019981.1:3640836-3705836 GCA_963970395.1 Ephialtes manifestator
CAGTTCAACCCGGACAAAGAAAATAATGGAGAGATAAAGGGTTAGCACAAACTGTTCAAACTGTTCGGCGGCTCGAACTGTTTGAGACATTCGTTACCTTACGGGTGTTCGAACTAAGGGGGCGTCCATTAATCACGTGAGAATCTGAAAGGGAGGGGCGGGGAGGGGTACTGAAAATCATCATGAATGATCACATGGGGGAGGGGAGGGATCTTGGGTCAAAGTCACGTACATTTCTCGATACATTATTTTCTAATATTACCGAGTAGATTCTATTATGATTTGAAATAGATTCGCAGTTCCAAGAAATGCGCATTGTATTGCCCGAGTCTACAGTCAAATCCTCAATTCCTCGCGAGTAGTACATGCGTAGAATGTGGGCAATACTTTTGTACAAAAAAAGCCGTTGCTGCCCACAAACCTCTGTACAAGAAAAATAAAAAAAGCATTGAACGGGTTAGTGAAGAACAAGTTACAAGATAAAGCTTTTGTTTGTTCAAATATTGTTTGTTCAGGTATGTTATTATACGTTTTTCAAGTTCCTCATGTAGAAATCTGTCCAGGAGACACAGTTTCTGACTCGATCCTGGTCGGATTTAGCTCGGGTCTCCCCAAATGGGTTATCCAATGTGAAATCCGAATGGTCTCCAAATAGCTTCCCGGTTTCGCACTGGATGACGGTTTTCCATTGATTAGGATATGCCAGATTTTCCCTAAAAGCGATGTCCTACTTGGAATTTGAAGAGTCGGTTCCGGTTCTGAACGGCGAGCAGTGTCACCGTGTATCCCGATTTGTTAGGGATACCCTAAGACAATTATTACTTGGAATTACAATAATTTCCAATTCGTCTTTCCGTTACCTCCCGATGTAGGTTTTCTGGGGAATTAATTTTATTGGTAGTCCGATCGAGTATCGCTCCAATCTCCTAATATTCAGCGCATCTCTGCTGCACGTATCGGAGCTCATCCATCTCAGTATCAAAGAGGTTAACAGGCTCATGTATTTTTGGATATTGATTTTATTACAGTTTTTATTATACCCTAATTCAAAATAAAAATAATACTTTTTATTGTTATTCTAATTTAGAATAGTTACCAATACGTTTTGACAGTCTGTAAGAATAATTATTGTCAAATTATTTTCGGCATAATTAAACAATTACGAACATTACAACCGTGATTCTAAGCACTTACAGGTCCTTAATAGATTTCAACTAGAATCCAGCTGGACTGTGTCTGGAATTCTCATCTTATAATCAGAATCCATTCAGTCATCAAATCGGATCCCAGTTCGAGATCCCGATCGGAATCTCGATGATATGGCCGGGCCGGATATCCAGCCGGATCCCTGTCGAAATTTCTGCATGGGTCCTTTCGAACCTCACCAGAGCCAGATAGAATTGGAACAAGCCCCTGCCGGGCGCCGGGTTGTGTTGTTGGGTGCCTCCGCCCCCCAAACCAGGCACTCACGGGGACGTCGCGCTGCGCGTATAGTTTACACCTCGCGCTGCGCGCTACGTATAGTTTACACCTCGCGCTGCGCTCTCCGTATAGTTCACACCACGGTACTGACACTCTGCTGCTCTGCTCTATGCTAACCGCAGTTCACACGACGCATTCCACGCTCCGTATAGTTTGCATGTAGTACTGTTGCGCGCTATACAGTATATATATACGTTACACTATCTCGCTCCAAGAAAATATTGTGAACACATATCAATGAACTCTAATTACTCAACACTTCAACACTTTGTGTGTTGAGTATGCTTTTCGCATATAATAATTCTCATAGTAAGTTCGAATAATGTTGATTGTCCGTTTGCATACTAATCGAAAACGCTTTGTTTTTATAACATTTTTTCCCTCAGAACAGTTTTAGTAATCTTTTCTTTCAAGACATTTTAAAAAATGGCATGCTGGTACTAGAATGCGGCGTGTATGGTGCTAGAATAGTCTTAGTTCAGAAAAATTTGACATTCCTAAAAATCTAAAAAACTTTTAAAAAATTCGAGTTCACATAAATAATCGTTTCACCAATCGCTTGTAGTAAATTCATTTTTTAAAAATTTTTTCATAATTTTTTTAAATCAAAAAAGCTTAAAAACTATAGGAAGAAAAATTTTGCCCCCTTTGGCTATAAGCTAGAATATTTTGATATTCAACACAGTATTTTTCAAATTTTTAAATTAGGGCATTCGATATGTCACTTTAAAAAAATACATTAAAAAAAAAAATTGCATACAAAAAATAAAAATAAAAACTGGTGTATTTGAGGGTCTAACGAATCCTACAAAAAATTTTGAGCCAATTCGAGGAGGTCGAGGGTCAGACCCAGGTCGAATCGGGATGGAATGGCCCATATACAATCCCTATTTTACCACTTTTCACATCAAAGATTTACTGGCATGCAAATGTCGAGACTGCGAAAGTCCAAAAGAACCACTGCAACTGAGTGAACATAACCACAGAATTTATTTTAAAAATATGTAACACTTTATTTCAGTTTCTAATTTCAAAATCATAAAAAATCCCGACTGACATTTCAATTGCTTCTGCTCATTAAATACTTCGCTCGTCACATCATAGCTGATTGGCTTTTATTGCATCATGAAAATGGGACCTTATATAGACGGTCACTTTTGTAAGTGACCGTAAAGCAACCGAAAAATGACGGTCGCTTGGGTCTGCTAGGTAAATAAATCAATGGTCTAAAGTGTCAAGTACATAACAAGTGAAAACAAATTTGTTAAGTCTATTATTAAAGAAAGGGTACATCTGGACAGTTAATATTGTATTATAAAATGTTAATATTGTAATATTGTATTATAAAATGTATTATACATCATAAAATAATGACTACATTATTTTATGATGTATAATACAAAAGGTTGCAATGATTTTTCATAGAAAAAAGTATTTATATTCCCAGTAAACACATAATTGAACAGCAACGTAACCTGGAAGTTACATGTGATTGTAACAATGTAACGCTTGCTTTATGTTGCGGCTATGTAACGTAGGAGTAACATGTGATGTTTCATTTGTTATATGCAGGTGATGTTACTGTTATGTAACATATTCTCGTTGCAGTTGCATAGCAAAAGCTATGAAACCGCAACGCAACGTGCAAGTAACAATTGGGACGTTACTTTTGTGACAGGAAGGCAATGTTAACGTTATGTAACGTGGCAACATTGCAAAAACGTTGCACGGGAATGTAACATTTACGTAACCTGCATATTGCAGTGGATATGTAACATCGTAAACATCCACGTTATGTAACTGTTATGTGTCGCAGTTACGTTACAGTTATATAACGAAAGTGTGTAACTGTAATGCAACATGTATGTAACGATTGCAATGTAACTGTGGCGATAGTTCGGTCATGTTACAGTTTTGTAACATGGCAGCGTTGTAAGAACGTCACATATTCATACAGAATCTTATGTCCGCTAGGTGGCTAACGACTTAAAAGTTTCTCGCAAGCGATTTGTGACCCTAGCGTGTATAGGACTTAGCGACTTCGCAGTTCAAAAGAAACAGTGGGAGACCCTTCGGAGGTTCCTTAACTGGTTGGCTATTACTGGTTGACTTGTTCTACTTTTAATTGTAGCAACTATCTTTTTGCCTTCTAAGGGTAGCGATTTCGCAACCCGTGAACTTTTGTGGACTTTCAGTCGACAAAAGAACCTCACGTGAAGTTACCTTTCGAAGTTGCGGTTTTGTAACTTTTACGTTATTTGTTTCACATTAATAACATTACGCAAAGTACAGGCAACATAACTGAATTATAACGGTTATATAACGCATGTTACATAACATGGTAACATTGTTGAGTGGGAAGTAATAACTTGCATGTAAGTTACAGGTGATGTTGCTTGTAACTTTCGGTTACATTGTTGTTACCTTGCGGTTACATTGTGCAACATAGCAGTTACATTACGCAACGTGCGCGCAACATAACTGAAATGTAACGGTTACGTAACGCATGTTGCATAACATGGTAACATTGTTGGGTGGGAAATAATAACTTACATATAAGTTACATGTAAGTTACACGTGATGCTACTTGTTACATTGGGTTACATTGCTGTAACATTACCGTGTTTACTGGGTTATCATTAGTGTTAAATTTATTCAAACCATATATCTAAATTTTATGGTGGTAGGTAATCATCAATCTAATATTTTAAAAAAAAACTAAAAAAAGATACATCTGCTTTATGGTAAATCAGGAGTACACTGCAAATTTGAGCATAATCCTTCCGCTCACTGCGAAGATTTTGACAGGTACACAATTTTCACCTGAATAGTACCATTTTTAATAAGGTAAATTCCTATATTAATAAATAGAAAATTTCTTATAATCCATGGGCATACTACTCAATGCTAGATTACGAAATGCTGCAAATTTCACCTTGTTCGGTCTTTGCAATCCAGAGCCCCTGATTGATACGGACGTCCGGGTAACACAAAACCACCTCAAAACAAAAAAATACTAAATAATAAATTTCATGTATTCTGTTGCACCAAGAATATGTATTTCATTTTGTTTAAGAGATCTGCTGTAAAAACAAATAGATTGATTCATATTATACCAACATTTTCTATAAAAAGGTAAAACAGGCATGTGGAGACCAAATGCAACAGGCACTCCTGTGCGTTTTTTTAAAACGTGTGTGCCTAAAAACTCTACGTTATCTCTCGAAATAATTCAATTTGTGTTCATCAGACTGGTTAAAAAAAGTTGTATATTTTTTAATTAGATTGCTTATCGAGATTTAGGTATTTACTTGAAAGAGTGAATGCTACTGGCGTGATGCAACACGTGACTCTCTCATCCCGATTGTCGTTACTGGCGTAAAGTTAATTTGTGAAATGAAATGAAAAATCGTAATGTGGAGGTAACATTAGTTTTCTTTTTTAACTTGGTCAAGTGGCTACTGTGACTCTTGACTCTTGAGTGAGTTGAATGAGTGATGCACAATTGAAATAAAGAATTTTTTAGTTCACTAAATCTTTTTAGTTGTATCAATTTAAAAAGTTAAATACATTATTTTATTTGTTGATTATTATTCGTTTAATTAATTAGCTTTTTTTAGTTGATTCAATTTTTCCTTGTATTCTAAACTAGTCTGCTTGACAATGTTTCAGATAATTTTATATATACTACAATGAATATGAGATTACGACGAATAATAAATATTCACGAAAACAAAGCATACTTTATAAAAACTTTATAAAAAAGCAAAACATACTGTTGTGCCCAGAATTATTTAAGGAAATTGTTCGATCGTTGACCGAACATGTTCAGTGCACCGCTTAAGCTTCGCCACGGAGCGAGCTAGAAATACGAAACCACGTTTATTCGTCAGACGTTTTTGGAGCAATTGGGCAATCGAACGATTTCGAAAGAGCTCGCGCTTTGACTCAGCGCGGAGTCGGTATCGTTCGATGAAGCAATGTACGCGGAAGCAATAAATGCACACGCACCGATTTTAGGCAAATTGCTGGGAATTAATCGGGAATAAGTTTAGTCTTCAATCGAACATCAAAGTGACCAGTCGGTCTTGGGTCAGACTCGCCCATAAGTAACAGAATCGAGACGAGCTCGATATTGTAATACACTATATTGTTATTTGTTTAAATAAATCTTCTTAACTTTGCGTTATTTACTTGAGTCCAACTCTTTATTGGCAAACGATCCCAATAAATAAAATATATGTTAAATTGACCCCCCTGCGGGCATAACAATACGATTATGTATGATCATGCATATATTTTCATATATGATCATATAGGTATAATTCTAGGTGTACTCATATATGAATATTTTCTCCCGGGTAGATCTTTTTTTATTTTTATTTTTCCGATGTATATTTGCCTTTTTGGCTTCTATTTTTCCCATCAAGCCATTTATTCCTCAATTTATATTCCGTGACTACTTATCCCCTAGAGTCGTGTCCGTGATCACTCATCGTAAACCACTGTATCGCATTTCCATGAAGGCATAGAGAAACTTCGGAAGGCGGAAAACCTGTGTCGATACAGGCAGCTCAAGAGAGTGGCACAGGTCCCCTCCGGGACAAACCAACCACAGGCTTAAAAAAAAAAAAAGAAAAAATACAGGTAGCTCTATTTTTCTGAGTATCTACTGTATGAGAATACATTAGAAACTCAGAAAAATTAGTTCTTATCCACACTGTAAAAAAAAATCTTTCTTAAAATTAATATACTTGTATTGGAAGTACCATATGCATAAACTGTGCATTAAATTTCATAAACATTTATGAATATTGAATTTTCATATGAACGGTATTGGAAAAAATGTAGCTTTCGATAACAATACGGCACAATTGTTTCTGGTTTTTCGATCGCTGTAAGATATTTTTCGATGAATATGTTTGAAAATTCATAGACATTACTTTTAATATTTAATGATCTTGTATATTAAATTTCATAAACATTTATGTTGAATTTTTATATGAGCGGTATCTGAAAATTCAAATACATATGTGTTGGAAATTTAAAATGAACATAAAAACAAACAAAAAAAAATATAAATATTAGTCGGACATAATTTTTTTACACAAATTATGTCATCAGAAATTGTTGGGAATTGGTTTTCGCCACAGAAAATATACTGGGGCTTGAACCTACGACCTACCTACCTAAGTATCTAACATCGCTCGCACGCTACCGACTACGCTATCAACGACTTAGTAATTTTGGATATCTAAATGACATAAGAGTTGTACAACTATTATTCTCTCAAGAATACTCATAATTGACATAACAAAATATGAGGCATTCCATATGAACTCAGTCACCCGAAAAAAAAAGTTCTCCGAAATTTCTGTGAGTCAGTGACGTTGAAGTATTATATTATCAAAAGAAAATGGCCAAGTCTTAAAGGCGTAAGTCACTTCGTTTTCGAGATATGAATATTATTAATTTTTTTTTTCATCGACGATATCTCTGCAAGCCCGCATCGGATTTTAAAGTTTAAAAAACGAAAATTTTCGTCTTTTAATGTATTTTTCGAACAAATTTTTTTCATAATTTTAATATGACGACAAAGTCTTTTTTTTTGTATTTTTAATTTCTTTATGAATGATTTTTTATCGAGGGCCATGGGTTATTGAACTGATTTTTTTGTTGTATATTCGATAAACCATTATCAATAAAATAGCCACAGAGCCATGATGAGACGTGGAAGCGTCTTTGCGAGATAAATTGTTTAATTTTTTTAAATTTTTTTTAATTTTTTTTTTACGTACTGTGGGACATGTATTCCATGTAGTCCATATTTACATTGTGGGCGAAACATTACGTAGCACAGGCACCGTTAAGCGGACAGGAGACCGGCTTTATTGCCACGGATTTTTCCTCGTTTTTCCCGTGTCCTCGTGCGAATGCGATGCAGTCGGTAGTTCGGAAAGGTGGCTGCAAATAACAGTCTTAAGTGGGAATAAATATAACGGATAGAACATAAAAACCTGATGAAGGTATACGGATGAGGGGACCGAGAGGTCGTAACCCGATAAAACGAATTTTAAAAAATTATATTTTTTATCTACGGTTTAAAAAATATCAATGTATCGAACTATCATTGCAATCGGAATAACATATATGTTATTCCGATTCCGATGAGGGGACCGAGAGGTCGTGACCCAATAATACGAATTTTAAAAAATTATATTTTTTATCTACGGTTTAAAAAATATAATTTTTTAAAATTCGTATTATTGGGTCACGACCTCTCGGTCCCCTCATCCGTATGTATACCTTCATCAGGTTTTTATGTTCACCTCTTCTATCCGTTATATTTATTCCCACTTAAGACTGTTATTTGCAGCCACCTTTCCGAACTACCGACTGCATCGCATTCGCACGAGGGCACGGGAAAAACGGGGAAAAATCCGTGCCAATACAGCCAGTCTCCAGTCCGCTTAACGGTGCCTGTGCTACGTAATGTTTCGCCCACAATGTAAATATGGACTACATGGAATACATGTCCCACAGTACGTAAAAAAAAAATTAAAATTTTTTTTAAAAAATTAAACAATTTATCTCGCAAAGACGCTTCCACGTCCCATCATGGCTCTGTGGCTATTTTGTTGATAATGGTTTATCGAATATACAACAAAAAAATCAGTTCAATAACCCATGGCCCTCGATAAGAAATCATTCATAAAGAAATTAAAAATACAAAAAAAAGACTTTGTCGTCATATTAAAATTAAAATTATGAAAAAAATTTGTTCGAAAAATACATTAAAAGACGAAAATTTTCGTTTTTTAAACTTTAAAATCCGATGCGGGCTTGCAGAGATATCGTCGATGAAAAAAAAATTAATAATATTCATATCTCGAAAACGAAGTGACTTACGCCTTTAAGATTTGGCCATTTTCTTTTGATAATATAATACTTCAACGTCACTGACTCACAGAAATTTCGGAGAACTTTTTTTTTCGGGTGGCTGAGTTCACATGGAATGCCTCATATTCAATTGATTGCAATCAGAGGGCAAAGTGAGTTGGAAATATTTTCAAGTGAACATAATTTCTGGATGCACGGAATCTTTTTGAATATCTCAAGTAACTTATCAGAAGTCGATATTAAGTGGTAAGTGTTAGCGATCTAGTGCGGGTTTTTTTCGTTATTGGAAAATGTGTATTAAATTTTAAATCAGTCACTAAAATGCCAAAAATTCATGTTGATTTTCATCTACTAATTTAGTAATGATTGATTTAGTAACCATGTGTTGTAATTTTATATCACCGGTTTGGTAAAATCCATACGCGCATATTAAATTTACTATGCAACTATATTAATGTTTATTTCCTATAGCGAGCTTTGTAAATTTCTCACACTTTTGTGTAGCAAAAACGCAAACATTTTTCATAAAGTAATATACCCATATAGACAAAATTGCAAATACTTGGTATTTTTCAATACCAGTAACTGTAATTTAAGTAACTTTGATCTTACATTTAATGGAACAATGTATATTAAATTTCAAATCGGGTACGAAAATTCCGAAAATGCATATTGATTTTCATATACTAATTTAGTAAATGATGATTTAATAATCATGTGTTGTAATTTTCAACCACCGGATTATCAAAATTATTATATCTGTATTAAATTTACTATGCAAACATATTAATTCCGATTTCCTATACCAAGTTTTACAAAATTCATACACGTTTGTATAGGAAAAATGCGAACATTTTTTACTGTGCATCGACTGTTGTCGGTTGTTACCGACATCCCTCGAGCAGAAGGCAAACGCATTCTCAGGCGAAAGTAACTCGGCGTATATGAATGACATTTGCGTATTTATTATTTCGCGAGTGAACTTTATCGGCGTAATTTTGTCCAATTAATAAAACAAGATGTAGCCTCGTGCTGACGCAATGTCAAACGGACTTAGACACCTCAAAGCTTTTCCTCGTTTTAGTGGTATTATTCTCTGCGCTACGATTGTTTGAAAGTTGAATTTACATCTCGGTCATTTTAGTATCAAAGATATATCAAAAGTTATAGTGAATACGAGGATAATAATTTGTGCAGGACACAATAATTTGTGCTTCGTATGAAAAGTTATGGGAGCCATAAAAACTATTACAAGTTGAGTAATTTCAACTTGATGCGTGTTTATACCCTCAAACATGTTTATCCACCCAAAAATGTTTTTTCAAAACAAAAATGGTACGCCAAGTATTCAAAGTGTAACCATCCCATAAAAAAAATCACTTGAAAACAAAAAGTTCTTCGCTGAAGAATCTTTCGCGAAAAAAAATTTCTTTCAAAAATATTAAACCGAATCCTATTAGCCAAGTCAAACCCCTTGGTAGATATTCGACAGATAAAGATGTTTTTCTACAAAAAACTTGGCGTGCCTGGGACTAGCTCCCGTACATAGTCCGTTGTGGACTAAGTGCGGAAGAAGACAATTTTTAATTATAATATAACTATATTTTCGCTGCTAGCTATTTCGTAGGTATCATCGTTTGGGATTATACTCGTTTTGATTTAATGAAGGTTTTTTAAGGGTCCAGTTTCAACTCGGGATGTATTACCAATAATTTCTGAACTAAGTACTTGGGAATTCTTATGTCGTCTAATAAATGTTGAAAAGTCATGTATTCCGCAGCGGTTCGGGTTTCTTCCCTTACGATATCTGCCGCCTTTAACCTCATTTGGTTATTATTTCTTTCTGAAACTGACCACTCGGATCTTTTTCAGAACATTCATAATCATTCAACGAATAATCATAATTGGAGACACGCTCTCCTCCCGTCCTGATTTCAATGGACTATGTGCGGGAGCTAGTCACAGGCACGCCAAGTTTTTTGTAGAAAAACATCTTCATCTGTTGAATAGCTACCAAGGGGTTTGACTTGGCTAATAGGATTCGGTTTAATATTTTTGAAAGAAATTTTTTTTTGCTAAAGATTCTTCAGCGAATAACTTTTTGTTTTCAAGTGATTTTTTTTATAGGCTGGTTACACTTTTAATACTTGCCGTACCATTTTTATTTTGAAAAAACATTTTTGGGTGGATTTGCTGTCTTTTTGAAAGTCAAAACGTCATGAAAAAAAAAACAAACTGTTAAGTTCAATTACAGTAATCAGTAAATAAAGTTCACTAGACTCTACTAAATGTATACAAGGACAAGCCTATATACTAAATGTTGTGACGTGATTTTTTGGAAATCACGATCACAAGGGCTTGTGTTATCGTTACTTGCTATTTTTCGGCGTTTTCGAGCTGCTTTCCCTCGAATTTACGTTCTCGCCTTAACTGAGAATTATAATTCTTAGGTTTTGTTATTGTGGTTGTAAAGTTTCGGTAGATCGGTGCACTCAAATCTGTCGCGAGGATGAGAGCTCAAAGAAACGAGCAGCCCGGCAGACAAGAGTCACCGAACGAGTCTTGCGATTAGTTGTAGACCGGTGTAAATCCGGCGCCCTATTGAGATTATGTATTGCGCTAGAGAACGGGAGGAGTTTTGTTGGTTTTTTGCAAAGGATGGACCATCCTGTTGCAGTGTAGTGCATAAGTGTGCTGATTAGGCCCGTTCTCGCGCGAAGCATTAAGGGAGGCGATCGTATAGATTTCGAAAATGTTACCGGCATGATTTGCGTTCCCGTTATAGTTACGAGGTGATTCGAGGGAGAGGGCAGTAGTTCTCGAGTAAGGGATTTTGGGAGGGATTCGTAATTATTATGACGAGATTTCGATGATTGCTGGAGACAATCAGTCTGGCTCGGGACACCGCCGAGGTGCCTCGAGTCTTGAACAAGCTCCCGTGTTGACAGTTTTTCTGTCGCTCTCGCGCGCGTCTTCGCGTCGTTCACGGACTTCGCATGTATAGCGTACAACGTACGCTACGAGTTCCCGTGCTTTCGTGAATTTTATTTTATATTTAAATAAAACTCGTGTTCTCGTTCGTTGTGAAGTGCAGTTAGTGCATTCACTGTTCTCGTGGATCCTTTGGGTTATAGTTCTCGCCCCTGGGACCCGTAAACGGATTTTCGGTGAGTCTTCCCGTTTAATTAATTAGTTAATCGATCGCTTCGATTAGAGATCTCGGGTGACTGAATATTCGTGCAGCTACCGTTGAGTTTGGCGTACGTGCGCGTGGCTTTGCAACTCGCCGTTACCGTTAACGATTTCGACGCTTCACGCAGGCTCTCGTAAAATAATTCCGTAATACAATTTATTGTATTCGCTCTCGAACTTTTGTTTAAAGAATATTGAAGTTGTTCTCGTTGTTTGAGATCTCGCTAAAAGAAAGCTATTTACTGGGTCATACCTCGACCCTCTCTACCACAACCTAGCAGACTGAGCGGCCGTGCATTTCCGCAACCGTTCGTTCTCGCAAGCGCATCCAGTTGCGTTTGTTAATTTTACGCGACCCCAAAAATTAACTAAGCTACCGTTTTCTCTGAATTTGTTCTCGATCGATAGCTTTTGCTCCGGGCTTTCGATTTTGATTGGAATTGAGCCTGATCAACTCGATTCCTCGGGCATACCGGTTAGTTAATACCGGTGAAATAAAAATTAACTGGCGCCCACCGGGTTTGCGGATGCGCGAACGAGAGTGGACGGCCGAAGGTGACCGTATCGTGATGCAGTTCCCGTATAAAATTTGATTTTATTCGTTACCGATTATGCTCACGAAAAATACGTCACAAATGGCGCCCAACGTGGGGCCACGCCAGTAAATAGCTTGTTACCGTGCGTTTCGTTTATTTTATGTTTTGTTTGTTCGTTTTTGTGTCTTTTGTTTGATTATTTTTGTGTTTTATCGCGTTCTCGTTACGTTGAATTTTAATTAACTCAACGGTTCCCGAATATTCGCTCTCGTTTAACTTGTGAACTTTCGAACATTTTATTTTTCGAAAGTTCTCGCTCTCGTCTGACTTGTGAATTCTCGGACATATTATGTCTCGAAAATTCTTGTTTTCGATTAATTTTGTGAATTTCCGAATATTTTATTTTTCAGAAATTCCACGATCCCGATTAAAATTTTTGAAGACTTTATTCTTCGAAAATTTTCTGTTTTCGATAAAAATTTTCGAATATTTTATTTTTCGAAAATGTTCTGTTCTCGATAAAAATTTTCGAATGTTCTATTATTCGAAAATTTTCTGTTCTCGACTAAAATTTTCGAATATTTTATTATTCGGAAATTTTCTGCTCTCGAAATAATTTTGTGAATTTCCGAATATTTTATTTTTCGGAAATTCCACGATCCCGATTAAAATTTTCGAATACTTTATTTTTCGAAAATTTTCTGTTTTCGATAAAAATTTTCGAATACTTTATTTTTCGAAAATTTTCTGTTCTCGACTAAAATTTTCGAATATTTTATTATTCGGAAATTTTCTGCTCTCGAAATAATTTTGTGAATTTCCGAATATATTATTTTTCGGAAATTCCACGATCCCGATTAAAATTTCCGAATATCTCATTTTTCGGAAATTCCACGATCCCGATTAAAATTTCCGAATATCTTATTTTTCGGAAATTCCACGATCCCGATTAAAATTTTCGAATATTTTATTTTCCGAAAATTTCTTGTTCTCGAACTAATTTTGGGGATTTTCGAATATTTTATTTTTCGAGAATTCCACGACCTCGTATAGAATTTTCGAATATTTTATTTTTCGAAAATTTCTTGTTCTCGAATAAAGATTTTCGAATATTTTATTTTTCGAAAATTTCTGGTTCTCGAACTAATTTCGTGGATTTTTGAATATTTTATTTTTTTGAAAATTCCGCAATCCCGGATAAAATTTCCGAATATTTATTTTTCGAAATTTTTTCGTTCTCGCACTAATTTTGTGCATTTTCGAATATTTTATTTTTCGAAAATTCTACGATCTCGGATTAAAATTTTCGAATATTTTATTATTTGAAAATATTCTGTTCTCGAAATAAGCTGGTGAATTTTCGAATGCTTTATTTTTCGAAAATTCTCGTTCTCGATTAACTTATGAATTTTCGAATATTTTAATTTTCGGAAAGTTCTGGCTCCCGACTTCCCTCCCCGCGACGCTCATGAAGCGGTCACGGCCGAGCGATGATACCGTTAATCCCTCTATTGTTTCGGCTTCGGCAGTTACGATGAGTGATCCCGATTTTCGACAAACAATTTTTTTTTGTACGGTTCACGGAAAGCTCCTGTGGTCTCTCGCTCTCGATATCCGAAATCAACGATTTCGGAGAGACTTCGTCTTGGACCTTCGCCGTGAACGGTCGAAGCAGTCCGGATACGATTTCGTTGCGATCTCGACTGTGAAATACTTTTCACATGTTCCCGTAAATAATAATTTGTTCTCGAGATAAATTACCAGAATTTTATATTTATTTCGCGGATTTAATTCAGCATTTAAATTTTCATTCTTTTAATTTTGATTTCGGAATTGATTTTCAATTTCAATGGAATCTTTGACTTTGGAATCTCTTCTTGTTCCCGATTGGAATTTAGTTCTCGATTTAGTTTAAAATAACTGGTCTCGAACTATCTTTCGTTCTCGATAAGAAAATTGTTTCTGACTTTGTTCTCGATTGATTTGGTAATTAAAATTTTTTTTATTAAATTTTTGCCGTTCTCGATTAGTTTACGATTCCGAATCGTCTCAGTTCTCGATATACCGAAAAAGATTATTTTTTAAATTTCTTCTCTATTTGCTTATTTTTTTTGGTGCTCTCGTTTATCATTAGTTCTCGCGTGTTGCGGTCCGGAGGATTTTGGGCCTGGCGATCTTGCAGGGATACGCCGGATTCCCTGCTCGCCGAGGGTACCAACTCTGTATCGACCCGATGTGCTCTCGATTTTGGAGATTTATTCTCCATAAGCTAATGTGAATACCAGTTCTCGAATTTTTCCATTGTAATGGATTTTGATCCCGCGTTAATTCTCAAGTTTCGAATTAATTCCCGATTTCGAACTGGAATTAATCCTCGAGTTTCGAATTGATTTCGATTTAAAGAAAAATTGGGTTGTAATTAATCCAAGATCCCGACTTGAAGTTAACTTTACGATCTCGAGTTTACCTGCTATGCAGTGGAACTGTCTCTCGTGCGATACGTTCGCGGGTTTTCGATGCAAATAACTTGCAGAGTTCTCGACGAATTATCAGCTGGAGCACTGATTAATTCGATAGATTAATTTAAGATTTTTGTTTGCGTCGTTCTTGTGTTGTCCATTTTTTTTGTTTGTTTTGTTCTTGTATTGTCCATTTTTTTTCCGTTTGTTTCGTTCTTGTTTCGTCCTTTTTTTGTTTTTTTTTGTTTTTTTACTATAGTTATTGTATTGTCTCGTGTTGTGCTTGACGATTTCAGTCGCACAACCCTTCTCGTACCGAGATGGCTGTCTTTTCTCGTGCCGAGATGGCAAGCCTCTCGCGTGTTCTCGACTCACTCGCGAATCTTTAAGAATTCGTTCAAGCTACCGTACGCAACCAGCGAGTGAGATATTAGCTACCGAATATTGCTACCGAATATTGCTATCGAGGTGCGCTACTGACGCTCACGATAGGCAAGCTGAAAGTTTTCTTTCTACGATAACTTCAGTGTTCTCGATGTGCGTAATGTCCGACGAGTTTCGTTATTTAAACTCCGACCATTACGGCTCCCGTTGAAAACCCTGAGGTCCACCCAAAATAGGATCATCAAAGGGGAAGCTCTCGTAAGAGAGGCTTCGAGCTTATCGCTACCGTACCGTAATGAGGTCGTAAGACCTAGCTCCCGTACAGAGGTTTCGAGCCTCAGTTACCGAAAATGGGTCGCAAGACCCAGCTTTCGCAACTTGGGACCCCAGGTCCTAATTCCCGACAGGATGGGCCCTTGGCCCCGGCTCTCGATATTCGGGTCAACAGGCCCAGCTCCCGTACAAGGACGGACATGGAACCTCAGCTCCCGTAACCCCAGGGAAATCTGCCGGGATGGCGGACCTGGGAGGAATCGCTCCCGATATGGACGACCCTCGGAAGGACCCTCACGTCTACGTCGGTATCGTTACGCTCACGTTACATATTCTCTTTGTTGTCCGTCCAAATCAACAAGTAATTTTATGAAACGGAGAATCTGAGTTATCTTCTCGTTTCGCTAGAGTACGCTCGCGTTGATCCCGAATTACCCACGACCATTATTAGCTACCGACCGTAACCAGTGGGTAATGCCAAACAAGCTACCGATCAATTTTTCTTGTTATTACTTTTGTTTATTCCTCTAGGAATACATTATTTATTTCTCGTGTTTTGAGTTGAAAACTCAGGGCAGCTCACGACCTACCTACTAATCTGATTTCGCTCTCGTATGGTAACACTGGGTAGGAAATATCTCGTTCACGAAAAACAGTAATGTTGATTACGATACTTGTTCCCTAATCCGTGGAATTTCAACGGAAACCGAAACCCACAATGCAGTTCAGAACTGTGGTTACGTTTGGTTTTGTGAAGCTACCGTTCCCAATCCCTAAGCCGTAACCACCCTTAAGGGGTGGGGAGTTGTGACGTGATTTTTTGGAAATCACGATCACAAGGGCTTGTGTTATCGTTACTTGCTATTTTTCGGCGTTTTCGAGCTGCTTTCCCTCGAATTTACGTTCTCGCCTTAACTGAGAATTATAATTCTTAGGTTTTGTTATTGTGGTTGTAAAGTTTCGGTAGATCGGTGCACTCAAATCTGTCGCGAGGATGAGAGCTCAAAGAAACGAGCAGCCCGGCAGACAAGAGTCACCGAACGAGTCTTGCGATTAGTTGTAGACCGGTGTAAATCCGGCGCCCTATTGAGATTATGTATTGCGCTAGAGAACGGGAGGAGTTTTGTTGGTTTTTTGCAAAGGATGGACCATCCTGTTGCAGTGTAGTGCATAAGTGTGCTGATTAGGCCCGTTCTCGCGCGAAGCATTAAGGGAGGCGATCGTATAGATTTCGAAAATGTTACCGGCATGATTTGCGTTCCCGTTATAGTTACGAGGTGATTCGAGGGAGAGGGCAGTAGTTCTCGAGTAAGGGATTTTGGGAGGGATTCGTAATTATTATGACGAGATTTCGATGATTGCTGGAGACAATCAGTCTGGCTCGGGACACCGCCGAGGTGCCTCGAGTCTTGAACAAGCTCCCGTGTTGACAGTTTTTCTGTCGCTCTCGCGCGCGTCTTCGCGTCGTTCACGGACTTCGCATGTATAGCGTACAACGTACGCTACGAGTTCCCGTGCTTTCGTGAATTTTATTTTATATTTAAATAAAACTCGTGTTCTCGTTCGTTGTGAAGTGCAGTTAGTGCATTCACTGTTCTCGTGGATCCTTTGGGTTATAGTTCTCGCCCCTGGGACCCGTAAACGGATTTTCGGTGAGTCTTCCCGTTTAATTAATTAGTTAATCGATCGCTTCGATTAGAGATCTCGGGTGACTGAATATTCGTGCAGCTACCGTTGAGTTTGGCGTACGTGCGCGTGGCTTTGCAACTCGCCGTTACCGTTAACGATTTCGACGCTTCACGCAGGCTCTCGTAAAATAATTCCGTAATACAATTTATTGTATTCGCTCTCGAACTTTTGTTTAAAGAATATTGAAGTTGTTCTCGTTGTTTGAGATCTCGCTAAAAGAAAGCTATTTACTGGGTCATACCTCGACCCTCTCTACCACAACCTAGCAGACTGAGCGGCCGTGCATTTCCGCAACCGTTCGTTCTCGCAAGCGCATCCAGTTGCGTTTGTTAATTTTACGCGACCCCAAAAATTAACTAAGCTACCGTTTTCTCTGAATTTGTTCTCGATCGATAGCTTTTGCTCCGGGCTTTCGATTTTGATTGGAATTGAGCCTGATCAACTCGATTCCTCGGGCATACCGGTTAGTTAATACCGGTGAAATAAAAATTAACTGGCGCCCACCGGGTTTGCGGATGCGCGAACGAGAGTGGACGGCCGAAGGTGACCGTATCGTGATGCAGTTCCCGTATAAAATTTGATTTTATTCGTTACCGATTATGCTCACGAAAAATACGTCACAATGTATATAGGCTGCAAGAGGAATTTTAAAAGATGCTTCGTCTAATAATTGGAACGACTGACAACAGCCTTAATATAGGTGCTGAAAAGTGACAACGTTGCATTAAAAAAATGTTAAGCAACGTTTCGACTTTTTCGTTCGTTCTAAAAATTATATCTACGCGTCTTCAGAATTACGAGGCCAATTCCCCTGTTCAACTGTTAAATCGTCGATGAGTATCCAAGTGAATCAATGTGAATTCATTTTATTTTCATTCTCACCAAGATCGATATCACACTCGTATCTTTATAATTATGATCGTTGACTTTCTCTGAAGATGTAGGCACTGATTCAATGCTGATAGTTTTGTTTATTATTTTTGCTTCATTTGTTTCAAATATTTGTCATTTAATTTGTAATCAATATGAGCTTGATTGAAGATCACCAATAAGTAAGTACAATGCAAAGACACTATTTACTTTTAAAGCGCTACGTTTTATTTTCAATTATACATAAGAGGATGGTCAGTCAAGAAAGAATTTTTTTCATTATGAAGACCACTCTCTCCCTCACTCAAGGAAAAATAAAAAATCATTCCCCCCTTGAGAATAAACCCAAAGAATGTTTTTGTAAATGGACCAACCGGTTCCTCTGAAACCAGATTTATGAGTGTACACTCTGCGCATAATCCAAAGAACACTGCTTCAAGGATTGGTCTTTGCTAGGTGTCATTCTAGTATTTTGGTTTTAGACTCAATGCACATTCCTTAAATCGATAACCCAAATCCAGTTACTGGTCCGACAGCAAGCAGTGGATTACAGTTGTCGAGGCAAAGAATATGTGGTGAGTCAAAAACCAAAATCAATTGATCGGTGTAAGCATAAGTGGAGTCATATGGAAAAGCACTTGTAATAGCATTCGGATCAAGCTGGTTAATGGATTTTTGTTCTCGACTAACTGCATATTCTCTGCATCAACATTTATATTGCATTTTCCAGCATAATCTGAAAGTCACGGTGGTCGTTTTTCCATTTTCTTTCTGAAGTCATAAGCAGCGTCAAATGAAAAAGCACTAGAAGTGGCTTTCAGATCAAGCCGGTCAATGGATTTTGGTGTTCGACTCACTGCATCAATAACCTATAATTATATATTCCCTGCATCAATAACTATAATTCATTGACCAGCTTGGTCTGAAAGCCACTGCGAGTAGTTTTTAAATAAAACGCTGCAGTTAAGAAAGTCTTTTTTTATTATAAGGACGATTCTCCTCTTCATAGAAGAAATTTTTTAAAATAATTCTCTCCTTTCAGGATGGAGCCAAATGATTTTTTGTAAACGGACCAGCTGATTGGGTCAACTGGTTGCTTCAAAACCAAGTTCATGACATTTCACACTCTGGGTGTGATCTAGAGGACCCTGTTTCGGGAATCGGCCTTCGCTAAGTCTCATTCTCCTCGTAGTTACACTGCACACCAATTAAGCAGAGCAATTTAAAAAAAAATGTTTAAATTTTTTTAAAGATCTATATCAGTATTATTCTGACATTTTATGTTCTTGTCTATAGACTCTGTTATAAGGATCTTTTTAAAAAATTGCTGCTTTTACTTGGTGTGCAGTGCAACTGCAAATAGAATAAGATCTGCAAAGGCCAATCCTCGAAGCAGTGTTCTCTGGATCATGCGCACTGTGTAAAACTCATTAATCTGGTTTCAAAGTAACTGGTTGACCAAATTGGTTGGTCAATTTTCAACAAAATCCTTTGGTGTCATCATGAAGGGAGGACATTATTTAGAATTTTTTCTTCGCTGAGGGAAAACAGTGTCCTTATGAGCAAATAAAACTTTTTTTACTGACTCGTCCCCCTTAAGGACCATTGAAAAAAAGTGCTCCGCTTGAGTGGTGTGTAGTATAACTGTGAAGAGTATGTGACCTAGCGAATACCAATCCTTCGAGCAGTGTTCTCTGGATCATGGACAGAGTGTAAAAACTCATGAATTTGGTTTCTAAGCAGCCAGTTGACCCAATTGGTTGGTCCACTTATAAAAAATCCTTCAAGTTTATCCTGAAAAAAAGTCATTATTTTTTATCTTTTCTTCGCTGAAGGGGAGAGTGATCCTTATAATAAAAAGATACTTTTTTGGCTGCAGCATGGAATAAATAAGCACTCGTAAGGGCTTTCAGAGCAAGCCGGACAATGAATTTGTAAATGACAGCCTAAACAGTTGGTCCATTTACAAAAAAACCCTTTGGGTTTATTCTGAAGGGAGGGTAGTTTTTTTATTTTTCCTTCGGTGAGAGCGAGAGTGGTCTTCCACTTATGTATAATTGAAAATTTAAAAGTAAATAGTGTCTTTGTATTTTGTACTAACTTATCGATAATTATTCTCGTTATCTCACGATTTATTGCAAGGTTATCCATGTAGCACAAACCGTCAAAATTATTATGAATGAGCATACGCTACTATATCTACATATATTCGGCTCGAGACGACGATACCAAACATTACAAATATTATAATAATTGCAAAATCATTGCAATTAGTTCCTAATTGAGAACAAAAATACTAATTCAGAACAAAAATACAAGTCTTTAGCAGACTGTTCTTGTGTCTACTGTAATTGCGTGCCGGTCAGCAGACGATAGCCGCAACTTCTTCGGGCTGCCGCCGCGGGCGCCCGGCGCCACCAGTTCTGTTATGTGTACGTTTGTATTCACTCGTATGCACACGTATATGCGATCGGACAAATCTGTTTCGATGTGTGAGTTCGGACAAATGTGAAATATTGGCCAGATATTGGCACTTCGGGAACCGATTTTATCGCAACCGGTCTCATTAAAAAGGGGGGAAAAAATACAAAATATTGGGGCTGAAATATTTAGCGTCCGCGATGTATTGCCTGAGATAATTAGAGTTACAGACGACATGTGAGTGCGCTAGTACGCGCCATGCACGTATATCGTCGGACAAATTCGATGTGTGAGTGCGGACAGAATGAAAAATTTCGACAGAATCCAAATTGTAAGTGGCCAGATATTAGCATTGCCGGCACCAATTTGATTCAACCGGGGGTCATTGGAAAGAAAAAAATAAATAAAAAATATTGAGCCTGATACATTTGGCGGCCGCGACGTTTCGACTGAGATAATTCCAGTTAGAATTTCGTAGCAGACGAAAAAGGGCGAATGTCCAAATAATAAGAGTAGCGCTAGCGTCTCGGTCGTGAGGAGTCTCGTAAGGCATTACAAATTTTCTTTTAATACTTGGCGTTGAGACGCTACCGCGTCTCTTGATACTATTTTTTATTTAAATTTGACATTTATGGTGAACATTTTTAGTAGGTTTCTTAATAAAAACCTTTTAGTAAGAATTATAATAATTTTGTAGACCTGGAACACAATCTATATTCTATTCAATAGAAGTTTTCATAGCCAACCATTTGAGAATTTATATTTGGGTGATGGAAATGCCAATAAACTCTTCGCTGTACTGAATTATTCACAGTTCACTGTTAATTTGCTAGTAATTTTGTTTATATGGCTTAGACTAAAGCATAGTAACTTTTTTTTATCAGTTTTCCATCTGAAAATGAATTAAACCAGTATATAAGTATTTATATCTTCGACTTTGACAAATGTTTATAACATTAAATCTGTTAAAGCAATTTGAAAATTTTACAATTAATATGAATATTATTATTAGATTTCTTATACAGAGCAGTTAAATATCAGTGATAATAATTTAGTAGACATGTAACAAGATCCATATTTCACTTAATAGAAATTTTTTATAATTGATTATTTCACAAATTTCTTGTGAGTGATAGAAAAGATAAAAGCAAACTCTCCATTGTAGTGAATCACATTTGTTTGTTCACTGCTCATGTGCTGGTAATTCTATCTGTATTTATCAGGCTGAAGCATAATAACTTTTATATTAGCTTGCGGTTAAAAAATGAATTAAACAGTTCATTTCAATTTTTTCATATTTCAGAAGCAGTGACAATTTTGGACTGGATTTCAATAGCAAAACTGTATTTTAAATGTAGAAGGCATACACCAAGTTTCACTGTGGTCCACAGCTTTTGCTTATAGAGGAATCTTTGCTTACTAAAGTTATTGTGTTTTTAGATGATACAGACAGAGTAATAGACAGACAGACAGAAATGAGTGAATGCCTTTTTTGGAATCTCAGATACTCAAAACATGTATTTCCATCAAAATCTGAGAGACGATGTTTTTTTTGTGTGTGAAGAAAATAAAAAAGATGCAAAGCAGAACCTTGCACATTGTTTCCTCATTATATTTCGCTCTATACAAAGCTACCTCTATGAGGAAGTATGTTGATTGAGTTTGGCTTCCTCATAGAGAAAGCTTTGTATAGAGCGAAATATAATGAGGAAGCAATGTGCAAGGTTCTACTTTGCATCTTTGTTTTATCTCATAGATCAATATGGCTGAGTATTATTTTGTTCACATATTGAATTTGGGCTGCATATCAAGTTTTTCAAAAGTTAACGCGATAAAGTTAATATTTGAAATAATTCGAAATTCCATAAAATCATAATTATTTACGTTTCGTTACTAAATTATGTCTATTAGGGGTGTGCGGGTACCATTTTTCTTCGAGTCGGGTCGAGTGGAGTAATTTATATTTTGTTCGGGTCGGGTACCCGGATTGTTCGAGTACTCGAATAAATTCGGGTACTCGAATAGTTTCGGGTACCCGAAACTCGTTTTTATATTCAATATTTTCATGTTGTTTTAGGAAGTACGGTTAGTAGCTGAAAATGAGAATCAAAGGGCGACATTATTTAGAAAATGGAAAAATGTATAGCACTATCACTCGATCCGGATGCCGACATCACGAATAATAAAAAAAAAGTTGTTTATCGCCGCACGCAAAAAAATCTAATTAACTAATCAGGGTAAAGAAGTAGACCGGTGAGGGCATAGAAGACGAGTCCATCTCTGACGATCGCTTATGCGTCGACTGCAACACGTTTGGGCGTGCGCGTGAGTGAGAAGGAGATGCGTTCCCGGAATTGGGAAGAACTGAGACCCATACAATGTTATACAATATATGTTAACAAACATCTAATTGAGTGTAGAAACAACGCGCATATGATACTCTTCTTGCAGCTGCAGTAAAGCTGGTTCATATGTCATTTATAATATATGAAATGTAAATTTATAAATTGTCTACACATACTAAGTGAAGAAATGATTTAATAGTAGAAAAGTGAGTAGGTAACGGCGGACAAAAATCGGGGCAGTTTGTCAAAGTTTTTCAGACATTACATCGAGTACCCGCTGCTGCATCGACTATCCAATTATATCGAGCATCCGTTTTTGCATCGGGCGCTGGTTATATCGAGTGCCCGATTGTACATCGGGCCCCCGATTTTACTTCGGGTCCCCCATTGTATTGAGTGCCCGATTATACATCGAGTACCCGTTTATATTGAGTACCCGATTATACATCGAGTACCCGTTTATACATCGAGTGCCCGATTGTACATCGGGTATCCGATTACATCGAGTACCCGATTATTTCAGCTATTTGAAAAAATCTCGGCTCGGCGAGTACCCGACCCGACCCGAACCTCGAGTGCCCGAATGAATCGGGTACCCGCGCACTCCTAATATCTGTAATGACTGATTATGATTTCGTTTACATACCAAATTTAGGCTTGATATAAATTTGAGCTCGATATACCAAATAAGATTTTGGAAAAGTTAATGGTATAATGGTAATATAAAAAAAATTTCAAAACTCCATAAAATTCAATACGATCACTTACGATCAATACAAGATTACTTTTCTCGACGTTTTGGACCATACTGAGTGTCCTGACATAAAAATCTCGAAACTTTTTTTTGTAATGAAAACAAAGCTTCCTCTATGAGGAAGCAAAATGGATTTTTGTGATGTAGAAAATGCAGATATCGCAAACTCGTTCAATATGTATTTTTAAAAATGAATACAATTGTTGACAAAATGTAAACAGCAATTTAGATTTTGTCTTTTTGAATTTTGTCAAAAACGGACGTGGTCATTCTACCTTTTGTAAAATTTATGTTTTTCTGAATTGTTTCTTTATGAGTGCAAGTATATTTAATGTTCTTTACTATTAAATTTGGTTGGAATCAGAAAAGCAGTTTGGATTTTATTGGGTTTTCAAGTCTTCGAAAAATTTACGTTCTTGCATTAACTTAGAAAGTGAGGATAATTTTCGCGTAAATTAAGCAACAGCTACTTAAAAAGTACGCACTTACAGAGAGGTTTACCGGATGACTAAGAAAAATTGACTTAGTATTTAATATTTTGCAATAAGCATCTTTCCTAAAAAAATTTACAACTTTTTAAATTGCTAATCAAAAAATGTCTTAGATTTTTAAGGAAATTAGCTTGAAGAGATGTGGTCTAGGGTGGCCCAAATTACATCTGTATTTTTAAATTTTTAGTCTCACCCAATAAAATAATTGCTTTCGGTGAAAAACAATTCTCATGAAAGATGGAGCTTGTGAAAAATTATTTGGAGGTCGCTCAACAAATTTAAAATTTGTCGAAACGATTTTTCATTTTTTGTAATTTTTCACCCTTCACATATCACCTTGTTATCTCATTCCTAGCACATGGTTGAAATTTTGAAAAAGGAGAAGAAATTTACGTCCAAAGGTCGCTTAAAGACAAAAAACATTTTGGAATTAATTTTTTTGATTTTTATTTTATTTCGCTTAACGAAGTTAGTCGTTTTTTCGTGGTCGCGAACAGCTTCGCTTCACGCGTACCAACGTAGGCTATATCCAAGCTATATATATATATATATATATATATATATATTCAAGCTATATTCTAATGAGGCGTGAAGACGCTGGCTCTTGTTGTTGGGTTCGAACGTACGTTGCCATACTATAATTGTCGGATGAGGTAATATGAGGGGTGAAAGATTACAAAAATCGAAGAAAAAAAAGACCTTCTGCAAATTTACAAAAAGTTTTTTGGCGAAAATTTTGTAAATTTGCTAAAGGTCGTATGGAGAGATTAAAGTTAATTGGGTGAGACTAAAGATTAACAAATAGAGCTGTAATTTGGGCCACTCTAATGCTGGATATACTTAAAGCAGTAGAAATGAAATGGAAGGATCGTTTTCGTGAAATTAGGTTGAAGATGGTTTTCTTTTTTCAATTATGCAGAAGATTGAATATCTATTTTTAAGCCCGGCAGATTATTATTGTCAAAATAACTTTACCCCAATTGTTTATTTTTAAATATAATGGATGCATGTAACTCTAGTTCTACTTTACATCCTTGTTGAATTTTGCATCTCAACCAAGCCTGCAATATCGTGGCATTGAGCTTGAAGTATTTCTCAATTGTAGTACACAGTACAGAAAGGATCTTGTACCTACTCGTATGGAAATTAAACAGTCTAATTCATCCGTGACACTTGTTGATCTAGCTTCACCTCCACTTATGCTTCGTCGTGTTTGTTTACCCGTCGTTGTCGCTAGAACTGTTCTGTGTTTGAAACTGCAGTCGTTAAGCCCTCCGTGAAGTGCTCCGAAGCCCTGACAAGCTTCTCCACAAGCTTACAACACACTGCTACCGCTCCAGTAGTGCGCGTTCTCTCTCCTTCTTGCACCTCACTTCGCACTGCGTTATTTCGAGCTCGTTTCACACCCAGTCGATTTCCTGACTGCCTTTCAAAAGAAATTCCAGGGTAGGATTTTCGTGCTGCTATCCATTCTCGACTTGGAGATATAACAGAAATTAAGAAAATCTATAATGATCACAATAACAATGAAAAAAAGATATATTTTTTGTGATAATTACTTTCTACACAAGTTCCACGCACGGTCCTAGTGCCTGCTTCAGCGAGTACTTTGGAATGCCCTTTCAATATGTTCCATAAAACGGTTTTATAAGAAAAGATACGGCTTTTTCAATAGTTCATATAGATTTATAGTCGGCACTGACATTATCAGTATTAAATAGGGCTTTCACTTGGATTCGGATTATACGGATATCCGAAAAAGTTCGGATCTCTACATAATCAAATCTGATACTTTACATCAAAATACCAAAATTATTCGAACTATTTTGGTACCCGTGCTATGCAAACTATCCATATAGCCGAGATACCCGGGTACACGAATGGTTCAAACTATCTAGAATCCAGCAAAATCTAATGTTTGATTAAATTCCTTGTTAAAAAATCAGTAGGTAATATATACACATTTTCAATATACAGTGGAACCTCTCATAGCGTACATAATGCGGGGACATGTACGCTAAGTGAAGAACCAATCAGGCACGCGAAACCTTTGTGCCTCTCACTCTCTCTTATGAAATCGTTCAATCACAGCGATAAGATGTCCCCCTCCATTTACCGACGTACGCTACGAGAGGGTACGCTGTGAGAGGTTCCAGTGTACATTGCTGTTGGTTTATTCGTTCTCTGATTGGCTATCGGGTCACCTGATATTCATCGAGCAACTTTCGTCATGCCATTGTATTTTGACAATTCCCGGGTGCGCGAAGTTCGAAGCTTGATTAGGGTTAAAGAAAAGGAAATGCATTGGGGTTACATTAACTAAGTTAAACATACGATTTTTATTTATTAAAAAATTTTTTCATTTAATTGTATTATTTTTTATTGTTTATTTATTAAAAATTAAATTAATTCATCAAGCAGCTACAATCGACGAATTTATTTAATTTATTAAACAGCTACAGTCAATATTTGTAAAGATTCGCATTAGTGAAATTTGAATTGAGCTTCGATTTCGCACGCTTTGAATCTAGCGATCGTTGTCTCTCAGACCCGAGAAGTGCTTCGCAAAATTCCATTATTAAAAAAAATCTTTGCACACGATGAAAATTAATGAGAAAGCACCTCATTAATTTTCATCTTTCGCAAAACCGCCTCTATGAGGAAGTTTCTTTAATTCATCTTCGGCTTCCTCATAGAGGAAGCTTTGCGAAATATGAAAATTATTGACGAAGCAATGTGCAAAGTTCTACTTTGCATCCTTATTTTAAATACAAATTTAAAAATCTCGATTTTGCTTCCTTGTAGAGGAAGCTTTGTTTTCATGACAAAAAACTTTTTCGACATTTTCATGCCAGTATGCTTAGAATTGTCCAAAACGTCAAGAAAAGTGGTTTAGAAAAAATGTCCGTATGTGCGTGTGTGTGTGTGTCGCCTGAGCTCCGGAAATTCAATGAACTATTACTCAGTAACCGTTCGAACCATATGGCTCAAATTTGGCACGCAAGTGGAGTAGTTGCCCCGCTTTGAATGTTGAGTTTTTTGAAAAAAAAAATCAGCCATTTTTATGTTATGGTAGTTTTTATTTTTTGAAAAAAGGGCGAGGTCACTCTAACTTTCGTAAAAATTAGACGATTTTGCTAAATAGCTGTTTATAAATAAATATACGTTCAATGTTGTTTGGCATTGCGTTTGGGCGAAAGCGGTTCAGATTTTATAGATGTTTGAATTATTCGAAGAAAATCATTTTTTTTTATAAATCACGTCGAATTTCACCAATATAACCGAAATGTTTTACAGACGTAAAGGAACATGCAGCTATGCCACGTACCAAATTCGACGATGATCGGTAAAGTGGTTCAGATTTTACGACATTTTGAAATTTACAAAAAAAAAACAAATGATTTTCCCTCTAGCATCAGCAAAAGTTGATAATGCGAGGCAAAAGTTTGTACTCAATGGAAATAAGAATGCAAAGTAGAACTTTATACATTGCTTCATATATAATTTTTATTTTTTTAAATTTATAATGACCGCCTGTCCCAAAATAGAATTGCTCATAACTCTCGAACGGCGTGACGAAACGAGATGAAAATTTACACAAAAGAGGAGGATAAACTCCGTTTTCGTTATTTCGATTAAGGTAGTCCTTGTGCATTAAGCTGAGGTCAAATAAGTTTTCGAAAAATGGGAGGGAATTGCAAACACTTTTCGCCAATATAAACAAGGCTGCAAAGCAGAACTTTGCAAATTGCTTCCTCATTATTGTTGGATCTTTACAAATCTTCCTCTATGAGGAAGCCAAAATAGATTAACATGCTTCCTCATAGAGGTAGATTTGTAAAAATCCAACAATAATGAGGAAGCAATTTGCAAAGTTCTACTTTGCAGCCTTCTTATAGAAATTTGAATAATGAAGAAATAAAATAAGGTAACAAATTGTCGAAAATAGAAAGAAAGACGAAAAGTCAATATATAGTTGTAATTTTTGGCATGTATGATGCCAAAAATAAATTGTAGTTATAAAATTGAAAAAATGCATCACCTTGAATAAGAAAAAATTCAAAATCACGTAAAATCCGAACCGTTTTACCGATTTGGCCCAAATTCAACACCAAAGGCCGCATCACTTTGTGCAATTTTAATACGAAGGTTCACCCCGATTGCTAAAAATTCGAACGGGCTACAGTGTTTAGGTACTTATTTCAAAATTTCAAAATTCTTATAAAAATGAATTGCGTTAAGCGATTTTTATAAAATTTATACCAATTGAAGAACCGACAGGAGTGGACGCGCGGTCGGTGTGGCTTCGGCGGTCCTCAGAATTAAGCAGCATTGTTTGCGGCCATAAATTGGATGGGTGACCGCTTAGTCGCGAACTGGTGTGCGCGCCAACTGCTGAGTGGGAGGCAGTTTTTCTGAGTTTCTAATGCAATCTCATGCAGTAGAAACTCAGTAAAAAATAAAGCCGCCTGTATCGGCCAGATTTTCCGCAGTTTCCCTGTGCTGTTTTCCGTGCAAATGCGATACAGTAGTGCATTAGGTTGAGTGGCTGCGAATAACACTCTAAGGGGGTATCTATGAAGGAACGGGGAAAGGGGAGATGGGTAATGTAAAAGCCTGAATAAGGCGTACGGAAAAACATACAAAAAAAAAAACAAATTGAAGATTAGCCAGTACTGTACATGTTGTTCAAATTTGAGCTGACTTGGAATCTCGAAAAAATAATTATTTTACGAAAACAAAGCTTAATCTATAAGGAAGCAAAAAAAAATAATCTAATTTACCTCTATTTAAAGTCTAACGTGAAAATATCACTGTCAAACATTAAAATATAAAACGATTTCACATAAATGGTAAAAAAATTATTACTGTCAAGTGTTGAAACAAAAATTCGGAGTGGAAATCCCTGCTATGAACAAGTAATCGGTCGAATTTTGCCATGGCCATCAAATTTTCGCATCGTCACTTCTTCTGGTGAACTCAAAGTTCCGTTTTTGCGTACCCTCGCCATGCATCTTCTTATTAGCTGTCATTATTTTTTCGAACGCAATGCAACCTTATTTTTTACATACCTAGTTACGTACTCGAAATACACGCCAAGTTTTGTATATATAAACTCGTCGGGACATCCATAAAGCATGAGGTTGAATATATGTGGACTTCTTATGTAGTAGCACAAGGGTCCGCGAGGCCAAAAACCAAAGTTGAAATTTATTCGCGTTGTCAGTGACGTTGTGTCGTGAATGAGGCTCTGAGGTTTGCAGTCTGTTGATACGAGGGTGCGATGCGCCCATGCCATAAAGTGCTGCGGCATAGAGGCGGGCATAGAGCAACCAGCAAGCGAGAGAGACTTTCTGAATAGCTCGGCTTACCCTAGCAGAATCCGAAGTCACGGCAGAAACACCACGCCGGTGGCTGCAACAGCAGCAGCAGAAGCAGCAGCAATGTCCGAAGGGCTGCTTCTAACTTATGGCAGGCCACGTCTACCAGTCGAGAGGCAAGTTTCTCATCAGAGATTAGCCCCGGGCTGCAGACTGCTTTAAATATTTCTCCGGAATACCATCCGCTATCGTGCTCGCTGTTTGTATAATGGAAAAAAAATCGAAGGAGAAAAAACTGGCTTGGGCAGCGATGGTCAAAGACGAACTACTTCGTTCTTAATGTCGAATAAAAAAAAACGTTACTTTTTTTACTTCGTATACGTACAAAGTGACACTCAATTGAGGCTTCTTCGGACAAACGTGATATTAGGGATAGCTTATTATTCGAATGAACTGGTATTTTAAATATTTTTTTTATACTGATTACGGATTAATCATAAAAATAATTTTGTAAAAATTTAAAAAACTCCCGACTGAACCAATGAATGTAATTAATAAACGAATTGGGTAAATTCAAAATGCTTGAATAAGAATCATTTGCATATTATAGTCGGAAGATTACACTGTTAAAAAAATCTGTATTAAAATTAATACAAAAGTGTTGGAAGTTTTTTTGCAGATACCGTATATGAAATTTTGTATACATGTGTATATGAAAAATCATAACATTTAGAGGAATATTAAAATTCAACGTTATTAAGATTTAATGTCAATATGACCATATGCATAAACTGTGCATTAAATTTCATAAGCATGTATGATGAATTTCTATATGAGCGGTATCTGAAACCTCAAGCACATATGTGTTGGAAATTTAAAGTGGACATAAAAACAATTTTAGAAAATAGAAATATTATTCCGACATTATTTTTTCAAACAAATTATGTCATCAGAAATTGTTGGGTATTGGTTTTCGCCATAGAAAATTTTTCGCTTACACTGTCGTTTGAACCTACGACCTACCTACCTAAGTACCTAACAACGTACGCACGCTACCAACTACGCTATCAACGACTTAGTAATTTTGGATATCTAAATGGTATAAGAGTTGTATAACTATTATTCTCTCAAGCATACTTATAATTGACATAACAAAATATTCAATTGATTGCAATCAGAGCGCGAAGTGGGTTGGAAATATTTTCAAGTGAACATAATTTTTGGACGAACGGAATCTTTTTCTCACGAGGAAGCTCAGGTATCCGGATTTTCGAAAAAATTATATCCACAGACCTGTGAAGTTCTAGCAACAAACATAAATCAAACATAAATTTGCCGCAATAGCAGCGCGAGATGCTCCAGTGTTTAAAAAAAATCGATTTTGGAAATCTCGAGTAACTTATCAGAAGTCGATGCTAAGTAATAAGTGTTAACGACCTAGTGCGGGTTTTTTTCTCGTTATTGGAAAATGTGTATTAAATTTCAAATCAGTCACTAAAAATCCAAAAAGTTCATGTTGATTTTCATGTACTAATATAGTAATGATTGATTTAGTAACCATGTGTTATAATTTTATATCACCGGATTGGTAAAATCCATACACGCATATTAAATTTACTGTACCGGTAATTTCTATACCGAGTTTTGTAAATTTCTCACACGTTTGTGTCGTAAAAACACAAACATTTTGCAAAAAGTAGTACACCTATGTGGACAAAACTGCAAATACTTTGACGGGTATTTTTCAACATTAGTAACTGAAATTTTGATAACTTTGATCTTAAATTTAATGCGACAATTTGTATTAAATTTCAAATCGGACACTAAAATTCCTAAAATACATGTTGATTTTCATGTACTGATTTAGTAATTATCGATTTAATAATCATGTATTGTAATTTTCTATCACCGGATTATCGAAATTCATAGATCTGTATTGAATTTATTATGCAAACATATTAATTTTGATTTCCTATACCAAGTTTTACAAAATTCATACACGTTTGTATAAGAAAAACTCAAACATTTTTTGCAGTGTAATTCGTCAAGGGCGTGGTAATCTCCCGGCTATAACATGCGAATGATTCTTATTCAAGCATTTTTCAATTACCCAATTTGTTTATTAATTACACCGATTTTTTCAGTCGGGAGTATTTTCATTTCTACAAAATTGTTGTGACCAGAATTTGTGCTAAATTCTTTTTAATTGTGACAATTGCACAATGGTCACTCGAGTTATGTTGATTTGTCAAAACAGCACGGTCGACTGACCTGGCTTGATTGTGGCAAATCGAAGGCAAATCAAAAAGAGCAAAATCACCAATTTTTTTGCTATATCAGTTAGGAACTGCAATACCCAAAATTCAGTCTTCATTCGAACATCAATGTGACCAGTCGGTCTTGGGTCAGACTCGCCCATAAGTAACGGCATCGAGACGAGCTTGATATTGTAATACACTATATTGTTATTTGTTTAAATAAATATTTTTAACATTACGTAATTTACTTGAGTCTAACTCTTTATTGGCAAACGATCCTCATAAATGAAATATATGTGAAATTGACCGCCCTGCGGGCATAACAGAATTATTTTTATTTCATCGTTTTAAAAGTAATTCTACTACTTCATCATAAACGCTGTGAAATGAATTACAAAATCATGGCGGCCATCTTGTGGCATTCCGATATATTCAAAGAGGGAACCGCACTGAGAGAAGAGTTTATTCACTACAACAAAATATATTTAGTTGAGCTGTTTCTTAAAATATTTGTTAACAGTTACAAATTTCATAAGCATGTATGATGAATTTCTATATGAGCGGTATCTGAAACCTCAAGCACATATGTGTTGGAAATTTAAAGTGGACATAAAAACAATTTTAGAAAATAGAAATATTATTCCGACATTATTTTTTCAAACAAATTATGTCATCAGAAATTGTTGGGTATTGGTTTTCGCCATAGAAAATTTTTCGCTTACACTGTCGTTTGAACCTACGACCTACCTACCTAAGTACCTAACAACGTACGCACGCTACCAACTACGCTATCAACGACTTAGTAATTTTGGATATCTAAATGGTATAAGAGTTGTATAACTATTATTCTCTCAAGCATACTTATAATTGACATAACAAAATATTCAATTGATTGC
Source organism: Ephialtes manifestator (assembly GCA_963970395.1). Classification (NCBI taxonomy): domain Eukaryota; kingdom Metazoa; phylum Arthropoda; class Insecta; order Hymenoptera; family Ichneumonidae; genus Ephialtes; species Ephialtes manifestator. The sequence continues at coordinate 3,673,108 of OZ019981.1, forward strand.
AATCAGAGCGCGAAGTGGGTTGGAAATATTTTCAAGTGAACATAATTTTTGGACGAACGGAATCTTTTTCTCACGAGGAAGCTCAGGTATCCGGATTTTCGAAAAAATTATATCCACAGACCTGTGAAGTTCTAGCAACAAACATAAATCAAACATAAATTTGCCGCAATAGCAGCGCGAGATGCTCCAGTGTTTAAAAAAAATCGATTTTGGAAATCTCGAGTAACTTATCAGAAGTCGATGCTAAGTAATAAGTGTTAACGACCTAGTGCGGGTTTTTTTCTCGTTATTGGAAAATGTGTATTAAATTTCAAATCAGTCACTAAAAATCCAAAAAGTTCATGTTGATTTTCATGTACTAATATAGTAATGATTGATTTAGTAACCATGTGTTATAATTTTATATCACCGGATTGGTAAAATCCATACACGCATATTAAATTTACTGTACCGGTAATTTCTATACCGAGTTTTGTAAATTTCTCACACGTTTGTGTCGTAAAAACACAAACATTTTGCAAAAAGTAGTACACCTATGTGGACAAAACTGCAAATACTTTGACGGGTATTTTTCAACATTAGTAACTGAAATTTTGATAACTCTGATCTTAAATTTAATGCGACAATTTGTATTAAATTTCAAATCGGGCACTAAAATTCCTAAAATACATGTTGATTTTCATGTACTGATTTAGTAATTATCGATTTAATAATCATGTATTGTAATTTTCTATCACCGGATTATCGAAATTCATAGATCTGTATTGAATTTATTATGCAAACATATTAATTTTGATTTCCTATACCAAGTTTTACAAAATTCATACACGTTTGTATAAGAAAAACTCAAACATTTTTTGCAGTGTAATTCGTCAAGGGCGTGGTAATCTCCCGGCTATAACATGCGAATGATTCTTATTCAAGCATTTTTCAATTACCCAATTTGTTTATTAATTACACCGATTTTTTCAGTCGGGAGTATTTTCATTTCTACAAAATTGTTGTGACCAGAATTTGTGCTAAATTCTTTTTAATTGTGACAATTGCACAATGGTCACTCGAGTTATGTTGATTTGTCAAAACAGCACGGTCGACTGACCTGGCTTGATTGTGGCAAATCGAAGGCAAATCAAAAAGAGCAAAATCACCAATTTTTTTGCTATATCAGTTAGGAACTGCAATACCCAAAATTCAGTCTTCATTCGAACATCAATGTGACCAGTCGGTCTTGGGTCAGACTCGCCCATAAGTAACGGCATCGAGACGAGCTTGATATTGTAATACACTATATTGTTATTTGTTTAAATAAATATTTTTAACATTACGTAATTTACTTGAGTCTAACTCTTTATTGGCAAACGATCCTCATAAATGAAATATATGTGAAATTGACCGCCCTGCGGGCATAACAGAATTATTTTTATTTCATCGTTTTAAAAGTAATTCTACTACTTCATCATAAACGCTGTGAAATGAATTACAAAATCATGGCGGCCATCTTGTGGCATTCCGATATATTCAAAGAGGGAACCGCACTGAGAGAAGAGTTTATTCACTACAACAAAATATATTTAGTTGAGCTGTTTCTTAAAATATTTGTTAACAGTTACAAAATGTATTAACAGCAAATAAAAATGAGTGTTCTCATAACAAACTCTTATTCTGACGGGCATTTCCGTCAAATGAACGATTTGCTTATGCAATTTTTTTGACATAAGTCGTTCGATGTTTGTTATAAATAAATAAAGATTTCGGACAACAAGATTAAAGATAGTCAGGACAACTTCGGATTTGTTAATAGTTAACAAATCATTATTTGCCGTTACGCAGATTTGTTAATAGTTAAGAAATCTATATTTGAGTGTAGTACCATCTACTTGGCGCGATTGTTACGTTTGTTTACAACCTTCAACCCTCAGAGGATCAGTTCGTTCTCGCGCGATCCTCGACGCAATCACGCCATAGTCGTAGTTTGGCAGTGCGAGCGAAACAGTGCATAAGATGGACGACCTCCTCATTTCGTGGGGCTTGCACGACGAATTGGAAAAAACCTTCGAACGTAAGTACAGAAATAATGTACTAATAAATAGGTTCGAGCACGTACAAGTAAGGAAGTCTAACGTTGCCACGATACAATTGCAGCTTACATATCGTCTTTTGAGCGAGATGGGGATTACCGATTCAATCGATGTCGGACGTATCATCGTAGAACTACTAACCGAAAATGTCGAGTACGTCAATTTGCCTGTTATTGACTCTCCAAGTCTCCAAGTAATATAGCTTCAAATAAACGGTATTACGCATAATCCAAAATGTAACCATTAAATAAGAAACAATTACATTAATGTAATTGTAACCGTCGATTATATTGTTATAACCGAATCACAAAAATATTTATTTATTTATCAGGAAAATGTATAATAAGTATATCTCTTATTAAATATACGTTTATTTATTTATAGTTTTACCTTCACTTGAACCAATACGATCGGAAAGCACATTCAACTAGATATATCTATTTTGACAGAACGGTATACCGTTCTGTCAAAATATGCATTAATTGATTCAAACTATGATAATGTTAATTGTTAATAAGTATTGTTTAAACTAAAAGCCAATTCAATATTGAGTCAACTTAATGTTCTGTGAATAAAGGAAATATTCATTCAAATATAAATTTATTAACTATTAACAAATCATTATTTAGGACAATTTAGGAGTTCAAATATACGTTTATTAACTGTTAATAAATTACTATTTATGTCAATTGAAAGGATCAAATAAGCCACTTATTAAGTATAACAAAATATTCATTTCGCCATATTTAACATTATGATTGGTTAATAGTTAACAAATCCTAGTACCCACAAATAAACTGTTTTCTCATTGCGGGCTCTTTGTTTAAACGATTACACTGAGAAAACAGTTTATTTGTGAGTACTAGGATTTGTTAACTATTAACAATTCATAATATTAAATATGGCGAAATGAATATTTTGTTATAATTAACAAATCGCTTATTTGACCCTTTCAATTGGCACAAATAGTGATTTATTAACAGTTAATAAATGTATATTTGAACTCCTAAATTGATCCAAATAATGATTTCTTAATAGTTAATAAATTTATATTTGAATGAATATTTCCTTTATTGGTGTCCATAGAAGATTAAGTTGACTCAATATTGCATCGGCTTTTAATTTAAACAATACTTATTAACTGCCATTATAATAATTTGAATCACTTAATGCATAGCTTGACAGAACGGTACATTTAGTTAGATGTACTGTCCGATCGGATGAGTTCAAGTAAAGGTAAAACTACAAATAAATAAACGTATATTTAATGAGAAATATATTTATTATACATTTTAAATAGTTATTATATGCTATCGTTATGCATTCCTTATAAATAAATAAATATTTTTGTGATTCCGCTACATCAATATAAACGCCCGCCACAATTACACTAGCAAGGTCATTCCTGTAATTGTTTCTTTGAAACAGACGGTTTCCTGTAATTATTACATTTTGGTTTATGCGTAACACCGTTTACTCGAAGCCCGATGTTACTTCGAAACTTGGGAAGTCAATAACAGGCAAATTGGCATACTCCACGTTTTCGATTAGTAGTCCTTCGATGATACGTCCTACATCGATAGAATCGGCAATCCCTGTCTCGCCCAAAAGACGATATGTAAGCTGCGATTGTAACGTGGCATCGTTAAACTTTCTTACTTGCATATGCTCGTGACCTATTTATTAGTACATTATTTCTGAACTTACGTTCGAAGACTTTTTCCAATTCGTCGTGCAAGCTCCACGAAATGAGGAGGTCGTCCATCTTATGCACTGTTTCGCTCGCACTGCCAAACTACGACTCTGGCGTGATTGCGTCGAAAACGAACTCATCCTCTGAGGGCCAACGGTTGTAAACAAACATAACAGTCACGCCAAACAGACGGTACTTGACTCAAATATAGATTTGTTAACTATTAACAAATCTGAAGTTGTCCTGACTATCTTCAATCTTGTTGTCCCAAATCTTTCTTTATTTACAACAAATACCTAAAGGCTTATGTCAAAAAAATTGCATAAGCAAATCTTTCATTTGACGGAAACGCCGTCAGAATAAGACCTTGTTATGAGAACACTCATTTTGCTTCCTCATAGAGGAAGCTTTGTTTTCATGAAATAGTATATTACACTACAAGGGCAGAAAGTTGAAATTCCTGCGCTGCGTGATATGGTGCATCATATCTTGCAGTGCAGGGCTTTCAAACTTCTGCCCGAGTGGTGTATACTGTTTTTCTTCATAGCCGGTGGAAAGTACGGTGATGAATTGTATTTTTATAATCAATATATGTACGTTTAAGCATGTATTGATTACTGCCCCGACATTCGCGGCACGAGCGAAGCGAGTGCTGCTGGTCGGGTGGCAGGCATTAAATACATCGATAAAAAGAAGTATAATCACACATTTTCAAAAGAAATAATTTTACATCGATAGAGAACTTTTATGTTCTTCTTGCCATTTTTTATAAATCTCGTAGACTAGAGTATACCTGTCAGCAGATTTTTTGGTAACGTTTCCGTTTATACTATTAATTGCGTTTCGGCATCAAAATCTTTGATAACCTCTTCCTCGGCCCTGGTTTCGTCAAATGAATCCATTTCGTTCATTTGTGATTTTTTTGCTTGCTCATAGAGGAAGCTTTGTTTTCGTGAAAATTTTTTTTTTTCGAGATTTTCATGTCAGTACACTCACAATAGTTCAAAACGTCGAGAAAAGTGATTTAGAAAAAATGTCTGTGCGTGTGTGTGTGTTACACGCTCAAAAAATGTAAACCTTTATAACTTGGGAACGCCTCGAGACATAGAGCTGAAATTTATACCATAGATAGAGGGATCAATGCTCATCATCCATACCAATTTTTGTAAAAAGCCCATGATCATTAAATTTCCACGCGGTTTTGAATTTTTTCAAAAATGTCTGTTAACGCGATAACTCTTTTTATTTTCGAGATATTAAGCTCCAAATTGGTATGTACGTGAGCTTTCATACACCGGTGATCCCTATTAAATTTGGTTAAGATTGGTTGAGACATTAAAATTTTATGAGATTGTGATTTTTTTAATTTTTTGATTATTTTTCTGTGATTCGAATTTTGGTATCAAATATCAAGCTGGGAGTCAAATGAATGCCAAATTCATGATTAACAGAAAAATACGTCAGATATAGCCCAAAAATGTTGAACGATAACATATTTTCATAGCGATGTTGTACAGTCTATATTGCGAAAAGTAGCGATTTATGTCGTATAAACTAGCCATATCCTTGCTTCCCAATGAAATTTTGGAAAACACCGGTTACTATCGTGTTCTACAAAAAAGAAACAGAGAAGATAGAGTATTCAAGGGAGTTTCAAGACCGTGCATCCTTATTAAATTTTCACAAAGAGGGAGTGTGCACTTATTTATTTATTTAAAACAAGGATACAAAGTAGAAACTTGCACATTGCTCCCTCATTATATTTCGCTTTTTTCCAAAGCTTCCTCAATGAGGAAGCCAAAATCAAATACCATACTTCCTCTTAGAGGTTGCTTTGTAAAAAGCGAATTATAATGAGAAAGCAATGTGCAAAGTTCTACTTTGCATTTTTTTTATTAGTCGTTAGTCAATATTACTTTGTACATTATATTAACTAACAGCCAAATACACATATTAAATCCGAGCGAGTTTTGAGGTTATATGATACTGGCTGGCGGCAGTAACGAGTCTCATGTATTAAGTAACGGTGCGCTCGAGTAAGTTTTTGCTCCCGCTGTTACAGAGGGCGCGAGTGTAGTTCTATCAATGCTTAAAGTTAGACTTTCTGCTTTACAATCGATGCAGGGGAACGTACTTTCGACTTTCGATTTCAGAGATATGAAGAAATTTTTTTTTCTCACCTCCGGGCCGAAAGCGACAACTTTCTGAGAACTTACGGTTTTCGGCTCCGTCGATGAGAAAAATCGTATAAATTCCTCGGGCAGTAAATAAGAAAGCCTCAGATCACATGTTTATCGACCTCGGCTTCGCCTCGGCCGACAATTAAATGTGATCTGAGACATTTCTTACTTTACTGCCCTAGGCGTGTAATATACGATTTCTGTGTGTCTGTGTGTCTGTGTCTGTGTGTCTGTGTCTGTGTGTCTGTGTCTGTGTGTCTGTGTCTGTGTGTCTGTGTCTGTGTGTCTGTGTGTCTGTGTCTGTGTGTCTGTGTCTGTGTGTCTGTGTCTGTGTGTCTGTGTCTGTGTGTCTGTGTCTGTGTGTCTGTGTCTGTGTGTCTGTGTCTGTGTGTCTGTGTCTGTGTGTCTGTGTCTGTGTGTCTGTGTCTGTGTCTGTGTGTCTGTGTCTGTGTGTCTGTGTCTGTGTGTCTGTGTCTGTGTGTCTGTGTCTGTGTGTCTGTGTGTCTGTGTCTGTGTGTCTGTGTCTGTGTGTCTGTGTCTGTGTCTGTGTGTCTGTGTCTGTGTGTCTGTGTCTGTGTGTCTGTGTCTGTGTGTCTGTGTCTGTGTGTCTGTGTCTGTGTGTCTGTGTCTGTGTGTCTGTGTCTGTGTGTCTGTGTCTGTGTGTCTGTGTCTGTGTGTCTGTGTCTGTGTGTCTGTGTCTGTGTGTCTGTGTCTGTGTGTCTGTGTCTGTGTGTCTGTGTCTGTGTGTCTGTGTCTGTGTGTCTGTGTCTGTGTGTCTGTGTCTGTGTGTCTGTGTCTGTGTGTCTGTGTCTGTGTGTCTGTGTCTGTGTGTCTGTGTCTGTGTGTCTGTGTCTGTGTCTGTGTGTCTGTGTCTGTGTGTCTGTGTCTGTGTGTCTGTGTCTGTGTGTCTGTGTCTGTGTGTCTGTGTCTGTGTGTCTGTGTCTGTGTGTCTGTGTCTGTGTGTCTGTGTCTGTGTGTCTGTGTCTGTGTGTCTGTGTCTGTGTGTCTGTGTCTGTGTGTCTGTGTCTGTGTGTCTGTGTCTGTGTGTCTGTGTCTGTGTGTCTGTGTCTGTGTGTCTGTGTCTGTGTGTCTGTGTCTGTGTGTCTGTGTCTGTGTGTCTGTGTCTGTGTGTCTGTGTCTGTGTGTCTGTGTCTGTGTGTCTGTGTCTGTGTGTCTGTGTCTGTGTGTCTGTGTCTGTGTGTCTGTGTCTGTGTGTCTGTGTCTGTGTGTCTGTGTCTGTGTGTCTGTGTCTGTGTGTCTGTGTCTGTGTGTCTGTGTCTGTGTGTCTGTGTCTGTGTGTCTGTGTCTGTGTGTCTGTGTCTGTGTGTCTGTGTCTGTGTGTCTGTGTCTGTGTGTCTGTGTCTGTGTGTCTGTGTCTGTGTGTCTGTGTCTGTGTGTCTGTGTCTGTGTGTCTGTGTCTGTGTGTCTGTGTCTGTGTGTCTGTGTCTGTGTGTCTGTGTCTGTGTGTCTGTGTCTGTGTGTCTGTGTCTGTGTGTCTGTGTCTGTGTGTCTGTGTCTGTGTGTCTGTGTCTGTGTGTCTGTGTCTGTGTGTCTGTGTCTGTGTGTCTGTGTCTGTGTGTCTGTGTCTGTGTGTCTGTGTCTGTGTGTCTGTGTCTGTGTGTCTGTGTCTGTGTGTCTGTGTCTGTGTGTCTGTGTCTGTGTGTCTGTGTCTGTGTGTCTGTGTCTGTGTGTCTGTGTCTGTGTGTCTGTGTCTGTGTGTCTGTGTCTGTGTGTCTGTGTCTGTGTGTCTGTGTCTGTGTGTCTGTGTCTGTGTGTCTGTGTCTGTGTGTCTGTGTCTGTGTGTCTGTGTCTGTGTGTCTGTGTCTGTGTGTCTGTGTCTGTGTGTCTGTGTCTGTGTGTCTGTGTCTGTGTGTCTGTGTCTGTGTGTCTGTGTCTGTGTGTCTGTGTCTGTGTGTCTGTGTCTGTGTGTCTGTGTCTGTGTGTCTGTGTCTGTGTGTCTGTGTCTGTGTGTCTGTGTCTGTGTGTCTGTGTCTGTGTGTCTGTGTCTGTGTGTCTGTGTCTGTGTGTCTGTGTCTGTGTGTCTGTGTCTGTGTGTCTGTGTCTGTGTGTCTGTGTCTGTGTGTCTGTGTCTGTGTGTCTGTGTCTGTGTGTCTGTGTCTGTGTGTCTGTGTCTGTGTGTCTGTGTCTGTGTGTCTGTGTCTGTGTGTCTGTGTCTGTGTGTCTGTGTCTGTGTGTCTGTGTCTGTGTGTCTGTGTCTGTGTGTCTGTGTCTGTGTGTCTGTGTCTGTGTGTCTGTGTCTGTGTGTCTGTGTCTGTGTGTCTGTGTCTGTGTGTCTGTGTCTGTGTGTCTGTGTCTGTGTGTCTGTGTCTGTGTGTCTGTGTCTGTGTGTCTGTGTCTGTGTGTCTGTGTCTGTGTGTCTGTGTCTGTGTGTCTGTGTCTGTGTGTCTGTGTCTGTGTGTCTGTGTCTGTGTGTCTGTGTCTGTGTGTCTGTGTCTGTGTGTCTGTGTCTGTGTGTCTGTGTCTGTGTGTCTGTGTCTGTGTGTCTGTGTCTGTGTGTCTGTGTCTGTGTGTCTGTGTCTGTGTGTCTGTGTCTGTGTGTCTGTGTCTGTGTGTCTGTGTCTGTGTGTCTGTGTCTGTGTGTCTGTGTCTGTGTGTCTGTGTCTGTGTGTCTGTGTCTGTGTGTCTGTGTCTGTGTGTCTGTGTCTGTGTGTCTGTGTCTGTGTGTCTGTGTCTGTGTGTCTGTGTCTGTGTGTCTGTGTCTGTGTGTCTGTGTCTGTGTGTCTGTGTCTGTGTGTCTGTGTCTGTCTGTGTCTGTGTGTCTGTGTCTGTGTGTCTGTGTCTGTCTGTGTCTGTGTGTCTGTGTCTGTGTGTCTGTGTCTGTGTGTCTGTGTGTCTGTGTCTGTGTGTCTGTGTCTGTGTGTCTGTGTCTGTGTGTCTGTGTCTGTGTGTCTGTGTCTGTGTGTCTGTGTCTGTGTGTCTGTCTGTGTGTCTGTGTCTGTGTGTCTGTGTCTGTGTGTCTGTGTCTGTGTGTCTGTGTCTGTGTGTCTGTGTCTGTGTCTGTGTCTGTGTGTCTGTGTGTCTGTGTCTGTGTGTCTGTGTCTGTGTGTCTGTGTCTGTGTGTCTGTGTCTGTGTCGTCTGTGTCTGTGTCTGTGTCTGTGTGTCTGTGTCTGTGTGTCTGTGTCTGTGTGTCTGTGTCTGTGTGTCTGGTGTCTGTGTGTCTGTGTCTGTGTGTCTGTGTCTTGCTGTGTCTGTGTCTGTGTGTCTGTGTCTGTGTGTCTGTGTCTGTGTGTCTGTGTCTGTGTGTCTGTGTCTGTGTGTCTGTGTCTGTGTGTCTGTGTCTGTGTGTCTGTGTCTGTGTGTCTGTGTCTGTGTGTCTGTGTCTGTGTGTCTGTGTCTGTGTGTCTGTGTCTGTGTGTCTGTGTCTGTGTGTCTGTGTCTGTGTGTCTGTGTCTGTGTGTCTGTGTCTGTGTGTCTGTGTCTGTGTGTCTGTGTCTGTGTGTCTGTGTCTGTGTGTCTGTGTCTGTGTGTCTGTGTCTGTGTGTCTGTGTCTGTGTGTCTGTGTCTGTGTGTCTGTGTCTGTGTGTCTGTGTCTGTGTGTCTGTGTCTGTGTGTCTGTGTCTGTGTGTCTGTGTCTGTGTGTCTGTGTCTGTGTGTCTGTGTCTGTGTGTCTGTGTCTGTGTGTCTGTGTCTGTGTGTCTGTGTCTGTGTGTCTGTGTCTGTGTGTCTGTGTCTGTGTGTCTGTGTCTGTGTGTCTGTGTCTGTGTGTCTGTGTCTGTGTGTCTGTGTCTGTGTGTCTGTGTCTGTGTGTCTGTGTCTGTGTGTCTGTGTCTGTGTGTCTGTGTCTGTGTGTCTGTGTCTGTGTGTCTGTGTCTGTGTGTCTGTGTCTGTGTGTGTCTGTGTCTGTGTGTCTGTGTCTGTGCTGTGTGTCTGTGTCTGTGTGTCTGTGTCTGTGTGTCTGTGTCTGTGTCTGTGTGTCTGTGTCTGTGTGTCTGTGTCTGTGTCTGTGTCTGTGTGTCTGTGTCTGTGTGTCTGTGTCTGTGTGTCTGTGTCTGTGTGTCTGTGTCTGTGTGTCTGTGTCTGTGTGTCTGTGTCTGTGTCTGTGTGTCTGTGTGTCTGTGTTGTGTCTGTGTCTGTGTGTCTGTGTCTGTGTGTCTGTGTCTGTGTGTCTGTGTCTGTGTGTCTGTGTCTGTGTGTCTGTGTCTGTGTGTCTGTGTCTGTGTGTCTGTGTCTGTGTGTCTGTGTCTGTGTGTCTGTGTCTGTGTGTCTGTGTCTGTGTGTCTGTGTCTGTGTGTCTGTGTCTGTGTGTCTGTGTCTGTGTGTCTGTGTCTGTGTGTCTGTGTCTGTGTGTCTGTGTCTGTGTGTCTGTGTCTGTGTGTCTGTGTCTGTGTGTCTGTGTCTGTGTGTCTGTGTCTGTGTGTCTGTGTCTGTGTGTCTGTGTCTGTGTGTCTGTGTCTGTGTGTCTGTGTCTGTGTGTCTGTGTCTGTGTGTCTGTGTCTGTGTGTCTGTGTCTGTGTGTCTGTGTCTGTGTCTGTGTGTCTGTGTCTGTGTGTCTGTGTCTGTGTGTCTGTGTCTGTGTGTCTGTGTCTGTGTGTCTGTGTCTGTGTGTCTGTGTCTGTGTGTCTGTGTCTGTGTGTCTGTGTCTGTGTGTCTGTGTCTGTGTGTCTGTGTCTGTGTGTCTGTGTCTGTGTGTCTGTGTCTGTGTGTCTGTGTCTGTGTGTCTGTGTCTGTGTGTCTGTGTCTGTGTGTCTGTGTCTGTGTGTCTGTGTCTGTGTGTCTGTGTCTGTGTGTCTGTGTCTGTGTGTCTGTGTCTGTGTGTCTGTGTCTGTGTGTCTGTGTCTGTGTGTCTGTGTCTGTGTGTCTGTGTCTGTGTGTCTGTGTCTGTGTGTCTGTGTCTGTGTGTCTGTGTCTGTGTGTCTGTGTCTGTGTGTCTGTGTCTGTGTGTCTGTGTCTGTGTGTCTGTGTCTGTGTGTCTGTGTCTGTGTGTCTGTGTCTGTGTGTCTGTGTCTGTGTGTCTGTGTCTGTGTGTCTGTGTCTGTGTGTCTGTGTCTGTGTGTCTGTGTCTGTGTGTCTGTGTCTGTGTGTCTGTGTCTGTGTGTCTGTGTCTGTGTGTCTGTGTCTGTGTGTCTGTGTCTGTGTGTCTGTGTCTGTGTGTCCTGTGTCTGTGTGTCTGTGTCTGTGTGTCTGTGTCTGTGTGTCTGTGTGTCTGTGTCTGTGTGTCTGTGTCTGTGTGTCTGTGTCTGTGTGTCTGTGTCTGTGTGTCTGTGTCTGTGTGTCTGTGTCTGTGTGTCTGTGTCTGTGTGTCTGTGTCTGTGTGTCTGTGTCTGTGTGTCTGTGTCTGTGTGTCTGTGTCTGTGTGTCTGTGTCTGTGTGTCTGTGTCTGTGTGTCTGTGTCTGTGTGTCTGTGTCTGTGTGTCTGTGTCTGTGTGTCTGTGTCTGTGTGTCTGTGTCTGTGTGTCTGTGTCTGTGTGTCTGTGTCTGTGTGTCTGTGTGTCTGTGTCTGTGTGTCTGTGTCTGTGTGTCTGTGTCTGTGTGTCTGTGTCTGTGTCTGTGTCTGTGTGTCTGTGTGTCTGTGTCTGTGTGTCTGTGTCTGTGTGTCTGTGTCTGTGTGTCTGTGTCTGTGTGTCTGTGTCTGTGTGTCTGTGTCTGTGTGTCTGTGTCTGTGTGTCTGTGTCTGTGTGTCTGTGTCTGTGTGTCTGTGTCTGTGTGTCTGTGTCTGTGTGTCTGTGTCTGTGTGTCTGTGTCTGTGTGTCTGTGTCTGTGTGTCTGTGTCTGTGTGTCTGTGTCTGTGTGTCTGTGTCTGTGTGTCTGTGTCTGTGTGTCTGTGTCTGTGTGTCTGTGTCTGTGTGTCTGTGTCTGTGTGTCTGTGTCTGTGTGTCTGTGTCTGTGTGTCTGTGTCTGTGTGTCTGTGTGTCTGTGTCTGTGTGTCTGTGTCTGTGTGTCTGTGTCTGTGTGTCTGTGTCTGTGTGTCTGTGTCTGTGTGTCTGTGTCTGTGTGTCTGTGTCTGTGTGTCTGTGTCTGTGTGTCTGTGTCTGTGTGTCTGTGTCTGTGTGTCTGTGTCTGTGTGTCTGTGTCTGTGTGTCTGTGTCTGTGTGTCTGTGTCTGTGTGTCTGTGTCTGTGTGTCTGTGTCTGTGTGTCTGTGTCTGTGTGTCTGTGTCTGTGTGTCTGTGTCTGTGTGTCTGTGTCTGTGTGTCTGTGTCTGTGTTGTGTCTGTGTCTGTGTGTCTGTGTCTGTGTGTCTGTGTCTGTGTGTCTGTGTCTGTGTGTCTGTGTCTGTGTGTCTGTGTCTGTGTGTCTGTGTCTGTGTGTGTGTGTCTGTGTCTGTGTGTCTGTGTCTGTGTGTCTGTGTCTGTGTGTCTGTGTCTGTGTGTCTGTGTCTGTGTGTCTGTGTCTGTGTGTCTGTGTCTGTGTGTCTGTGTCTGTGTGTCTGTGTCTGTGTGTCTGTGTCTGTGTGTCTGTGTCTGTGTGTCTGTGTCTGTGTGTCTGTGTCTGTGTGTCTGTGTCTGTGTGTCTGTGTCTGTGTGTCTGTGTCTGTGTGTCTGTGTCTGTGTGTCTGTGTCTGTGTGTCTGTGTCTGTGTGTCTGTGTCTGTGTGTCTGTGTCTGTGTGTCTGTGTCTGTGTGTCTGTGTCTGTGTGTCTGTGTCTGTGTGTCTGTGTCTGTGTGTCTGTGTCTGTGTGTCTGTGTCTGTGTGTCTGTGTCTGTGTGTCTGTGTCTGTGTGTCTGTGTCTGTGTGTCTGTGTCTGTGTGTCTGTGTCTGTGTGTCTGTGTCTGTGTGTCTGTGTCTGTGTGTCTGTGTCTGTGTGTCTGTGTCTGTGTGTCTGTGTCTGTGTGTCTGTGTCTGTGTGTCTGTGTCTGTGTGTCTGTGTCTGTGTGTCTGTGTCTGTGTGTCTGTGTCTGTGTGTCTGTGTCTGTGTGTCTGTGTCTGTGTGTCTGTGTCTGTGTGTCTGTGTCTGTGTGTCTGTGTCTGTGTGTCTGTGTCTGTGTGTCTGTGTCTGTGTGTCTGTGTCTGTGTGTCTGTGTCTGTGTGTCTGTGTCTGTGTGTCTGTGTCTGTGTGTCTGTGTCTGTGTGTCTGTGTCTGTGTGTCTGTGTCTGTGTGTCTGTGTCTGTGTGTCTGTGTCTGTGTGTCTGTGTCTGTGTGTCTGTGTCTGTGTGTCTGTGTCTGTGTGTCTGTGTCTGTGTGTCTGTGTCTGTGTGTCTGTGTCTGTGTGTCTGTGTCTGTGTGTCTGTGTCTGTGTGTCTGTGTCTGTGTGTCTGTGTCTGTGTGTCTGTGTCTGTGTGTCTGTGTCTGTGTGTCTGTGTCTGTGTGTCTGTGTCTGTGTGTCTGTGTCTGTGTGTCTGTGTCTGTGTGTCTGTGTCTGTGTGTCTGTGTCTGTGTGTCTGTGTCTGTGTGTCTGTGTCTGTGTGTCTGTGTCTGTGTGTCTGTGTCTGTGTGTCTGTGTCTGTGTGTCTGTGTCTGTGTGTCTGTGTCTGTGTGTGTGTCTGTGTCTGTGTGTCTGTGTCTGTGTGTCTGTGTCTGTGTGTCTGTGTCTGTGTGTCTGTGTCTGTGTGTCTGTGTCTGTGTGTCTGTGTCTGTGTGTCTGTGTCTGTGTGTCTGTGTCTGTGTGTCTGTGTCTGTGTGTCTGTGTCTGTGTGTCTGTGTCTGTGTGTCTGTGTCTGTGTGTCTGTGTCTGTGTGTCTGTGTCTGTGTGTCTGTGTCTGTGTGTCTGTGTCTGTGTGTCTGTGTCTGTGTGTCTGTGTCTGTGTGTCTGTGTCTGTGTGTCTGTGTCTGTGTGTCTGTGTCTGTGTGTCTGTGTCTGTGTGTCTGTGTCTGTGTGTCTGTGTCTGTGTGTCTGTGTCTGTGTGTCTGTGTCTGTGTGTCTGTGTCTGTGTGTCTGTGTCTGTGTGTCTGTGTCTGTGTGTCTGTGTCTGTGTGTCTGTGTCTGTGTGTCTGTGTCTGTGTGTCTGTGTCTGTGTGTCTGTGTCTGTGTGTCTGTGTCTGTGTGTCTGTGTCTGTGTGTCTGTGTCTGTGTGTCTGTGTCTGTGTGTCTGTGTCTGTGTGTCTGTGTCTGTGTGTCTGTGTCTGTGTGTCTGTGTCTGTGTGTCTGTGTCTGTGTGTCTGTGTCTGTGTGTCTGTGTCTGTGTGTCTGTGTCTGTGTGTCTGTGTCTGTGTGTCTGTGTCTGTGTGTCTGTGTCTGTGTGTCTGTGTCTGTGTGTCTGTGTCTGTGTGTCTGTGTCTGTGTGTCTGTGTCTGTGTGTCTGTGTCTGTGTGTCTGTGTCTGTGTGTCTGTGTCTGTGTGTCTGTGTCTGTGTGTCTGTGTCTGTGTGTCTGTGTCTGTGTGTCTGTGTCTGTGTGTCTGTGTCTGTGTGTCTGTGTCTGTGTGTCTGTGTCTGTGTGTCTGTGTCTGTGTGTCTGTGTCTGTGTGTCTGTGTCTGTGTGTCTGTGTCTGTGTGTCTGTGTCTGTGTGTCTGTGTCTGTGTGTCTGTGTCTGTGTGTCTGTGTCTGTGTGTCTGTGTCTGTGTGTCTGTGTCTGTGTGTCTGTGTCTGTGTGTCTGTGTCTGTGTGTCTGTGTCTGTGTGTCTGTGTCTGTGTGTCTGTGTCTGTGTGTCTGTGTCTGTGTGTCTGTGTCTGTGTGTCTGTGTCTGTGTGTCTGTGTCTGTGTGTCTGTGTCTGTGTGTCTGTGTCTGTGTGTCTGTGTCTGTGTGTCTGTGTCTGTGTGTCTGTGTCTGTGTGTCTGTGTCTGTGTGTCTGTGTCTGTGTGTCTGTGTCTGTGTGTCTGTGTCTGTGTGTCTGTGTCTGTGTGTCTGTGTCTGTGTGTCTGTGTCTGTGTGTCTGTGTCTGTGTGTCTGTGTCTGTGTGTCTGTGTCTGTGTGTCTGTGTCTGTGTGTCTGTGTCTGTGTGTCTGTGTCTGTGTGTCTGTGTCTGTGTGTCTGTGTCTGTGTGTCTGTGTCTGTGTGTCTGTGTCTGTGTGTCTGTGTCTGTGTGTCTGTGTCTGTGTGTCTGTGTCTGTGTGTCTGTGTCTGTGTGTCTGTGTCTGTGTGTCTGTGTCTGTGTGTCTGTGTCTGTGTGTCTGTGTCTGTGTGTCTGTGTCTGTGTGTCTGTGTCTGTGTGTCTGTGTCTGTGTGTCTGTGTCTGTGTGTCTGTGTCTGTGTGTCTGTGTCTGTGTGTCTGTGTCTGTGTGTCTGTGTCTGTGTGTCTGTGTCTGTGTGTCTGTGTCTGTGTGTCTGTGTCTGTGTGTCTGTGTCTGTGTGTCTGTGTCTGTGTGTCTGTGTCTGTGTGTCTGTGTCTGTGTGTCTGTGTCTGTGTGTCTGTGTCTGTGTGTCTGTGTCTGTGTGTCTGTGTCTGTGTGTCTGTGTCTGTGTGTCTGTGTCTGTGTGTCTGTGTCTGTGTGTCTGTGTCTGTGTGTCTGTGTCTGTGTGTCTGTGTCTGTGTGTCTGTGTCTGTGTGTCTGTGTCTGTGTGTCTGTGTCTGTGTGTCTGTGTCTGTGTGTCTGTGTCTGTGTGTCTGTGTCTGTGTGTCTGTGTCTGTGTGTCTGTGTCTGTGTGTCTGTGTCTGTGTGTCTGTGTCTGTGTGTCTGTGTCTGTGTGTCTGTGTCTGTGTGTCTGTGTCTGTGTGTCTGTGTCTGTGTGTCTGTGTCTGTGTGTCTGTGTCTGTGTGTCTGTGTCTGTGTGTCTGTGTCTGTGTGTCTGTGTCTGTGTGTCTGTGTCTGTGTGTCTGTGTCTGTGTGTCTGTGTCTGTGTGTCTGTGTCTGTGTGTCTGTGTCTGTGTGTCTGTGTCTGTGTGTCTGTGTCTGTGTGTCTGTGTCTGTGTGTCTGTGTCTGTGTGTCTGTGTCTGTGTGTCTGTGTCTGTGTGTCTGTGTCTGTGTGTCTGTGTCTGTGTGTCTGTGTCTGTGTGTCTGTGTCTGTGTGTCTGTGTCTGTGTGTCTGTGTCTGTGTGTCTGTGTCTGTGTGTCTGTGTCTGTGTGTCTGTGTCTGTGTGTCTGTGTCTGTGTGTCTGTGTCTGTGTGTCTGTGTCTGTGTGTCTGTGTCTGTGTGTCTGTGTCTGTGTGTCTGTGTCTGTGTGTCTGTGTCTGTGTGTCTGTGTCTGTGTGTCTGTGTCTGTGTGTCTGTGTCTGTGTGTCTGTGTCTGTGTGTCTGTGTCTGTGTGTCTGTGTCTGTGTGTCTGTGTCTGTGTGTCTGTGTCTGTGTGTCTGTGTCTGTGTGTCTGTGTCTGTGTGTCTGTGTCTGTGTGTCTGTGTCTGTGTGTCTGTGTCTGTGTGTCTGTGTCTGTGTGTCTGTGTCTGTGTGTCTGTGTCTGTGTGTCTGTGTCTGTGTGTCTGTGTCTGTGTGTCTGTGTCTGTGTGTCTGTGTCTGTGTGTCTGTGTCTGTGTGTCTGTGTCTGTGTGTCTGTGTCTGTGTGTCTGTGTCTGTGTGTCTGTGTCTGTGTGTCTGTGTCTGTGTGTCTGTGTCTGTGTGTCTGTGTCTGTGTGTCTGTGTCTGTGTGTCTGTGTCTGTGTGTCTGTGTCTGTGTGTCTGTGTCTGTGTGTCTGTGTCTGTGTGTCTGTGTCTGTGTGTCTGTGTCTGTGTGTCTGTGTCTGTGTGTCTGTGTCTGTGTGTCTGTGTCTGTGTGTCTGTGTCTGTGTGTCTGTGTCTGTGTGTCTGTGTCTGTGTGTCTGTGTCTGTGTGTCTGTGTCTGTGTGTCTGTGTCTGTGTGTCTGTGTCTGTGTGTCTGTGTGTGTCTGTGTCTGTGTGTCTGTGTCTGTGTGTCTGTGTCTGTGTGTCTGTGTCTGTGTGTCTGTGTCTGTGTGTCTGTGTCTGTGTGTCTGTGTCTGTGTGTCTGTGTCTGTGTGTCTGTGTCTGTGTGTCTGTGTCTGTGTGTCTGTGTCTGTGTGTCTGTGTCTGTGTGTCTGTGTCTGTGTGTCTGTGTCTGTGTGTCTGTGTCTGTGTGTCTGTGTCTGTGTCTGTGTCTGTGTCTGTGTCTGTGTGTCTGTGTCTGTGTGTCTGTGTCTGTGTGTCTGTGTCTGTGTGTCTGTGTCTGTGTGTCTGTGTCTGTGTGTCTGTGTCTGTGTGTCTGTGTCTGTGTGTCTGTGTCTGTGTGTCTGTGTCTGTGTGTCTGTGTCTGTGTGTCTGTGTCTGTGTGTCTGTGTCTGTGTGTCTGTGTCTGTGTGTCTGTGTCTGTGTGTCTGTGTCTGTGTGTCTGTGTCTGTGTGTCTGTGTCTGTGTGTCTGTGTCTGTGTGTCTGTGTCTGTGTGTCTGTGTCTGTGTGTCTGTGTCTGTGTGTCTGTGTCTGTGTGTCTGTGTCTGTGTGTCTGTGTCTGTGTGTCTGTGTCTGTGTGTCTGTGTCTGTGTGTCTGTGTCTGTGTGTCTGTGTCTGTGTGTCTGTGTCTGTGTGTCTGTGTCTGTGTGTCTGTGTCTGTGTGTCTGTGTCTGTGTGTCTGTGTCTGTGTGTCTGTGTCTGTGTGTCTGTGTCTGTGTGTCTGTGTCTGTGTGTCTGTGTCTGTGTGTCTGTGTCTGTGTGTCTGTGTCTGTGTGTCTGTGTCTGTGTGTCTGTGTCTGTGTGTCTGTGTCTGTGTGTCTGTGTCTGTGTGTCTGTGTCTGTGTGTCTGTGTCTGTGTGTCTGTGTCTGTGTGTCTGTGTCTGTGTGTCTGTGTCTGTGTGTCTGTGTCTGTGTGTCTGTGTCTGTGTGTCTGTGTCTGTGTGTCTGTGTCTGTGTGTCTGTGTCTGTGTGTCTGTGTCTGTGTGTCTGTGTCTGTGTGTCTGTGTCTGTGTGTCTGTGTCTGTGTGTCTGTGTCTGTGTGTCTGTGTCTGTGTGTCTGTGTCTGTGTGTCTGTGTCTGTGTGTCTGTGTCTGTGTGTCTGTGTCTGTGTGTCTGTGTCTGTGTGTCTGTGTCTGTGTGTCTGTGTCTGTGTGTCTGTGTCTGTGTGTCTGTGTCTGTGTGTCTGTGTCTGTGTGTCTGTGTCTGTGTGTCTGTGTCTGTGTGTCTGTGTCTGTGTGTCTGTGTCTGTGTGTCTGTGTCTGTGTGTCTGTGTCTGTGTGTCTGTGTCTGTGTGTCTGTGTCTGTGTGTCTGTGTCTGTGTGTCTGTGTCTGTGTGTCTGTGTCTGTGTGTCTGTGTCTGTGTGTCTGTGTCTGTGTGTCTGTGTCTGTGTGTCTGTGTCTGTGTGTCTGTGTCTGTGTGTCTGTGTCTGTGTGTCTGTGTCTGTGTGTCTGTGTCTGTGTGTCTGTGTCTGTGTGTCTGTGTCTGTGTGTCTGTGTCTGTGTGTCTGTGTCTGTGTGTCTGTGTCTGTGTGTCTGTGTCTGTGTGTCTGTGTCTGTGTGTCTGTGTCTGTGTGTCTGTGTCTGTGTGTCTGTGTCTGTGTGTCTGTGTCTGTGTGTCTGTGTCTGTGTGTCTGTGTCTGTGTGTCTGTGTCTGTGTGTCTGTGTCTGTGTGTCTGTGTCTGTGTGTCTGTGTCTGTGTGTCTGTGTCTGTGTGTCTGTGTCTGTGTGTCTGTGTCTGTGTGTCTGTGTCTGTGTGTCTGTGTCTGTGTGTCTGTGTCTGTGTGTCTGTGTCTGTGTGTCTGTGTCTGTGTGTCTGTGTCTGTGTGTCTGTGTCTGTGTGTCTGTGTCTGTGTGTCTGTGTCTGTGTGTCTGTGTCTGTGTGTCTGTGTCTGTGTGTCTGTGTCTGTGTGTCTGTGTCTGTGTGTCTGTGTCTGTGTGTCTGTGTCTGTGTGTCTGTGTCTGTGTGTCTGTGTCTGTGTGTCTGTGTCTGTGTGTCTGTGTCTGTGTGTCTGTGTCTGTGTGTCTGTGTCTGTGTGTCTGTGTCTGTGTGTCTGTGTCTGTGTGTCTGTGTCTGTGTGTCTGTGTCTGTGTGTCTGTGTCTGTGTGTCTGTGTCTGTGTGTCTGTGTCTGTGTGTCTGTGTCTGTGTGTCTGTGTCTGTGTGTCTGTGTCTGTGTGTCTGTGTCTGTGTGTCTGTGTCTGTGTGTCTGTGTCTGTGTGTCTGTGTCTGTGTGTCTGTGTCTGTGTGTCTGTGTCTGTGTGTCTGTGTCTGTGTGTCTGTGTCTGTGTGTCTGTGTCTGTGTGTCTGTGTCTGTGTGTCTGTGTCTGTGTGTCTGTGTCTGTGTGTCTGTGTCTGTGTGTCTGTGTCTGTGTGTCTGTGTCTGTGTGTCTGTGTCTGTGTGTCTGTGTCTGTGTGTCTGTGTCTGTGTGTCTGTGTCTGTGTGTCTGTGTCTGTGTGTCTGTGTCTGTGTGTCTGTGTCTGTGTGTCTGTGTCTGTGTGTCTGTGTCTGTGTGTCTGTGTCTGTGTGTCTGTGTCTGTGTGTCTGTGTCTGTGTGTCTGTGTCTGTGTGTCTGTGTCTGTGTGTCTGTGTCTGTGTGTCTGTGTCTGTGTGTCTGTGTCTGTGTGTCTGTGTCTGTGTGTCTGTGTCTGTGTGTCTGTGTCTGTGTGTCTGTGTCTGTGTGTCTGTGTCTGTGTGTCTGTGTCTGTGTGTCTGTGTCTGTGTGTCTGTGTCTGTGTGTCTGTGTCTGTGTGTCTGTGTCTGTGTGTCTGTGTCTGTGTGTCTGTGTCTGTGTGTCTGTGTCTGTGTGTCTGTGTCTGTGTGTCTGTGTCTGTGTGTCTGTGTCTGTGTGTCTGTGTCTGTGTGTCTGTGTCTGTGTGTCTGTGTCTGTGTGTCTGTGTCTGTGTGTCTGTGTCTGTGTGTCTGTGTCTGTGTGTCTGTGTCTGTGTGTCTGTGTCTGTGTGTCTGTGTCTGTGTGTCTGTGTCTGTGTGTCTGTGTCTGTGTGTCTGTGTCTGTGTGTCTGTGTCTGTGTGTCTGTGTCTGTGTGTCTGTGTCTGTGTGTCTGTGTCTGTGTGTCTGTGTCTGTGTGTCTGTGTCTGTGTGTCTGTGTCTGTGTGTCTGTGTCTGTGTGTCTGTGTCTGTGTGTCTGTGTCTGTGTGTCTGTGTCTGTGTGTCTGTGTCTGTGTGTCTGTGTCTGTGTGTCTGTGTCTGTGTGTCTGTGTCTGTGTGTCTGTGTCTGTGTGTCTGTGTCTGTGTGTCTGTGTCTGTGTGTCTGTGTCTGTGTGTCTGTGTCTGTGTGTCTGTGTCTGTGTGTCTGTGTCTGTGTGTCTGTGTCTGTGTGTCTGTGTCTGTGTGTCTGTGTCTGTGTGTCTGTGTCTGTGTGTCTGTGTCTGTGTGTCTGTGTCTGTGTGTCTGTGTCTGTGTGTCTGTGTCTGTGTGTCTGTGTCTGTGTGTCTGTGTCTGTGTGTCTGTGTCTGTGTGTCTGTGTCTGTGTGTCTGTGTCTGTGTGTCTGTGTCTGTGTGTCTGTGTCTGTGTGTCTGTGTCTGTGTGTCTGTGTCTGTGTGTCTGTGTCTGTGTGTCTGTGTCTGTGTGTCTGTGTCTGTGTGTCTGTGTCTGTGTGTCTGTGTCTGTGTGTCTGTGTCTGTGTGTCTGTGTCTGTGTGTCTGTGTCTGTGTGTCTGTGTCTGTGTGTCTGTGTCTGTGTGTCTGTGTCTGTGTGTCTGTGTCTGTGTGTCTGTGTCTGTGTGTCTGTGTCTGTGTGTCTGTGTCTGTGTGTCTGTGTCTGTGTGTCTGTGTCTGTGTGTCTGTGTCTGTGTGTCTGTGTCTGTGTGTCTGTGTCTGTGTGTCTGTGTCTGTGTGTCTGTGTCTGTGTGTCTGTGTCTGTGTGTCTGTGTCTGTGTGTCTGTGTCTGTGTGTCTGTGTCTGTGTGTCTGTGTCTGTGTGTCTGTGTCTGTGTGTCTGTGTCTGTGTGTCTGTGTCTGTGTGTCTGTGTCTGTGTGTCTGTGTCTGTGTGTCTGTGTCTGTGTGTCTGTGTCTGTGTGTCTGTGTCTGTGTGTCTGTGTCTGTGTGTCTGTGTCTGTGTGTCTGTGTCTGTGTGTCTGTGTCTGTGTGTCTGTGTCTGTGTGTCTGTGTCTGTGTGTCTGTGTCTGTGTGTCTGTGTCTGTGTGTCTGTGTCTGTGTGTCTGTGTCTGTGTGTCTGTGTCTGTGTGTCTGTGTCTGTGTGTCTGTGTCTGTGTGTCTGTGTCTGTGTGTCTGTGTCTGTGTGTCTGTGTCTGTGTGTCTGTGTCTGTGTGTCTGTGTCTGTGTGTCTGTGTCTGTGTGTCTGTGTCTGTGTGTCTGTGTCTGTGTGTCTGTGTCTGTGTGTCTGTGTCTGTGTGTCTGTGTCTGTGTGTCTGTGTCTGTGTGTCTGTGTCTGTGTGTCTGTGTCTGTGTGTCTGTGTCTGTGTGTCTGTGTCTGTGTGTCTGTGTCTGTGTGTCTGTGTCTGTGTGTCTGTGTCTGTGTGTCTGTGTCTGTGTGTCTGTGTCTGTGTGTCTGTGTCTGTGTGTCTGTGTCTGTGTGTCTGTGTCTGTGTGTCTGTGTCTGTGTGTCTGTGTCTGTGTGTCTGTGTCTGTGTGTCTGTGTCTGTGTGTCTGTGTCTGTGTGTCTGTGTCTGTGTGTCTGTGTCTGTGTGTCTGTGTCTGTGTGTCTGTGTCTGTGTGTCTGTGTCTGTGTGTCTGTGTCTGTGTGTCTGTGTCTGTGTGTCTGTGTCTGTGTGTCTGTGTCTGTGTGTCTGTGTCTGTGTGTCTGTGTCTGTGTGTCTGTGTCTGTGTGTCTGTGTCTGTGTGTCTGTGTCTGTGTGTCTGTGTCTGTGTGTCTGTGTCTGTGTGTCTGTGTCTGTGTGTCTGTGTCTGTGTGTCTGTGTCTGTGTGTCTGTGTCTGTGTGTCTGTGTCTGTGTGTCTGTGTCTGTGTGTCTGTGTCTGTGTGTCTGTGTCTGTGTGTCTGTGTCTGTGTGTCTGTGTCTGTGTGTCTGTGTCTGTGTGTCTGTGTCTGTGTGTCTGTGTCTGTGTGTCTGTGTCTGTGTGTCTGTGTCTGTGTGTCTGTGTCTGTGTGTCTGTGTCTGTGTGTCTGTGTCTGTGTGTCTGTGTCTGTGTGTCTGTGTCTGTGTGTCTGTGTCTGTGTGTCTGTGTCTGTGTGTCTGTGTCTGTGTGTCTGTGTCTGTGTGTCTGTGTCTGTGTGTCTGTGTCTGTGTGTCTGTGTCTGTGTGTCTGTGTCTGTGTGTCTGTGTCTGTGTGTCTGTGTCTGTGTGTCTGTGTCTGTGTGTCTGTGTCTGTGTGTCTGTGTCTGTGTGTCTGTGTCTGTGTGTCTGTGTCTGTGTGTCTGTGTCTGTGTGTCTGTGTCTGTGTGTCTGTGTCTGTGTGTCTGTGTCTGTGTGTCTGTGTCTGTGTGTCTGTGTCTGTGTGTCTGTGTCTGTGTGTCTGTGTCTGTGTGTCTGTGTCTGTGTGTCTGTGTCTGTGTGTCTGTGTCTGTGTGTCTGTGTCTGTGTGTCTGTGTCTGTGTGTCTGTGTCTGTGTGTCTGTGTCTGTGTGTCTGTGTCTGTGTGTCTGTGTCTGTGTGTCTGTGTCTGTGTGTCTGTGTCTGTGTGTCTGTGTCTGTGTGTCTGTGTCTGTGTGTCTGTGTCTGTGTGTCTGTGTCTGTGTGTCTGTGTCTGTGTGTCTGTGTCTGTGTGTCTGTGTCTGTCTGTGTCTGTGTGTCTGTGTCTGTGTGTCTGTGTCTGTGTGTCTGTGTCTGTGTGTCTGTGTCTGTGTGTCTGTGTCTGTGTGTCTGTGTCTGTGTGTCTGTGTCTGTGTGTCTGTGTCTGTGTGTCTGTGTCTGTGTGTCTGTGTCTGTGTGTCTGTGTCTGTGTGTCTGTGTCTGTGTGTCTGTGTCTGTGTGTCTGTGTCTGTGTGTCTGTGTCTGTGTGTCTGTGTCTGTGTGTCTGTGTCTGTGTGTCTGTGTCTGTGTGTCTGTGTCTGTGTGTCTGTGTCTGTGTGTCTGTGTCTGTGTGTCTGTGTCTGTGTGTCTGTGTCTGTGTGTCTGTGTCTGTGTGTCTGTGTCTGTGTGTCTGTGTCTGTGTGTCTGTGTCTGTGTGTCTGTGTCTGTGTGTCTGTGTCTGTGTGTCTGTGTCTGTGTGTCTGTGTCTGTGTGTCTGTGTCTGTGTGTCTGTGTCTGTGTGTCTGTGTCTGTGTGTCTGTGTCTGTGTGTCTGTGTCTGTGTGTCTGTGTCTGTGTGTCTGTGTCTGTGTGTCTGTGTCTGTGTGTCTGTGTCTGTGTGTCTGTGTCTGTGTGTCTGTGTCTGTGTGTCTGTGTCTGTGTGTCTGTGTCTGTGTGTCTGTGTCTGTGTGTCTGTGTCTGTGTGTCTGTGTCTGTGTGTCTGTGTCTGTGTGTCTGTGTCTGTGTGTCTGTGTCTGTGTGTCTGTGTCTGTGTGTCTGTGTCTGTGTGTCTGTGTCTGTGTGTCTGTGTCTGTGTGTCTGTGTCTGTGTGTCTGTGTCTGTGTGTCTGTGTCTGTGTGTCTGTGTCTGTGTGTCTGTGTCTGTGTGTCTGTGTCTGTGTGTCTGTGTCTGTGTGTCTGTGTCTGTGTGTCTGTGTCTGTGTGTCTGTGTCTGTGTGTCTGTGTCTGTGTGTCTGTGTCTGTGTGTCTGTGTCTGTGTGTCTGTGTCTGTGTGTCTGTGTCTGTGTGTCTGTGTCTGTGTGTCTGTGTCTGTGTGTCTGTGTCTGTGTGTCTGTGTCTGTGTGTCTGTGTCTGTGTGTCTGTGTCTGTGTGTCTGTGTCTGTGTGTCTGTGTCTGTGTGTCTGTGTCTGTGTGTCTGTGTCTGTGTGTCTGTGTCTGTGTGTCTGTGTCTGTGTGTCTGTGTCTGTGTGTCTGTGTCTGTGTGTCTGTGTCTGTGTGTCTGTGTCTGTGTGTCTGTGTCTGTGTGTCTGTGTCTGTGTGTCTGTGTCTGTGTGTCTGTGTCTGTGTCTGTGTGTCTGTGTGTCTGTGTCTGTGTGTCTGTGTCTGTGTGTCTGTGTCTGTGTGTCTGTGTCTGTGTGTCTGTGTCTGTGTGTCTGTGTCTGTGTGTCTGTGTCTGTGTGTCTGTGTCTGTGTGTCTGTGTCTGTGTGTCTGTGTCTGTGTCTGTGTCTGTGTGTCTGTGTCTGTGTGTCTGTGTCTGTGTGTCTGTGTCTGTGTGTCTGTGTCTGTGTGTCTGTGTCTGTGTGTCTGTGTCTGTGTGTCTGTGTCTGTGTGTCTGTGTCTGTGTGTCTGTGTCTGTGTGTCTGTGTCTGTGTGTCTGTGTCTGTGTGTCTGTGTCTGTGTGTCTGTGTCTGTGTGTCTGTGTCTGTGTGTCTGTGTCTGTGTGTCTGTGTCTGTGTGTCTGTGTCTGTGTGTCTGTGTGTCTGTGTCTGTGTCTGTGTGTCTGTGTCTGTGTGTCTGTGTCTGTGTGTCTGTGTCTGTGTGTCTGTGTCTGTGTGTCTGTGTCTGTGTGTCTGTGTCTGTGTGTCTGTGTCTGTGTGTCTGTGTCTGTGTGTCTGTGTCTGTGTGTCTGTGTCTGTGTGTCTGTGTCTGTGTGTCTGTGTCTGTGTGTCTGTGTCTGTGTGTCTGTGTCTGTGTGTCTGTGTCTGTGTGTCTGTGTCTGTGTGTCTGTGTCTGTGTGTCTGTGTCTGTGTGTCTGTGTCTGTGTGTCTGTGTCTGTGTGTCTGTGTCTGTGTGTCTGTGTCTGTGTGTCTGTGTCTGTGTGTCTGTGTCTGTGTGTCTGTGTCTGTGTGTCTGTGTCTGTGTGTCTGTGTCTGTGTGTCTGTGTCTGTGTGTCTGTGTCTGTGTGTCTGTGTCTGTGTGTCTGTGTCTGTGTGTCTGTGTCTGTGTGTCTGTGTCTGTGTGTCTGTGTCTGTGTGTCTGTGTCTGTGTGTCTGTGTCTGTGTGTCTGTGTCTGTGTGTCTGTGTCTGTGTGTCTGTGTCTGTGTGTCTGTGTCTGTGTGTCTGTGTCTGTGTGTCTGTGTCTGTGTGTCTGTGTCTGTGTGTCTGTGTCTGTGTGTCTGTGTCTGTGTGTCTGTGTCTGTGTGTCTGTGTCTGTGTGTCTGTGTCTGTGTGTCTGTGTCTGTGTGTCTGTGTCTGTGTGTCTGTGTCTGTGTGTCTGTGTCTGTGTGTCTGTGTCTGTGTGTCTGTGTCTGTGTGTCTGTGTCTGTGTGTCTGTGTCTGTGTGTCTGTGTCTGTGTGTCTGTGTCTGTGTGTCTGTGTCTGTGTGTCTGTGTCTGTGTGTCTGTGTCTGTGTGTCTGTGTCTGTGTGTCTGTGTCTGTGTGTCTGTGTCTGTGTGTCTGTGTCTGTGTGTCTGTGTCTGTGTGTCTGTGTCTGTGTGTCTGTGTCTGTGTGTCTGTGTCTGTGTGTCTGTGTCTGTGTGTCTGTGTCTGTGTGTCTGTGTCTGTGTGTCTGTGTCTGTGTGTCTGTGTCTGTGTGTCTGTGTCTGTGTGTCTGTGTCTGTGTGTCTGTGTCTGTGTGTCTGTGTCTGTGTGTCTGTGTCTGTGTGTCTGTGTCTGTGTGTCTGTGTCTGTGTGTCTGTGTCTGTGTGTCTGTGTCTGTGTGTCTGTGTCTGTGTGTCTGTGTCTGTGTGTCTGTGTCTGTGTGTCTGTGTCTGTGTGTCTGTGTCTGTGTGTCTGTGTCTGTGTGTCTGTGTCTGTGTGTCTGTGTCTGTGTGTCTGTGTCTGTGTGTCTGTGTCTGTGTGTCTGTGTCTGTGTGTCTGTGTCTGTGTGTCTGTGTCTGTGTGTCTGTGTCTGTGTGTCTGTGTCTGTGTGTCTGTGTCTGTGTGTCTGTGTCTGTGTGTCTGTGTCTGTGTGTCTGTGTCTGTGTGTCTGTGTCTGTGTGTCTGTGTCTGTGTGTCTGTGTCTGTGTGTCTGTGTCTGTGTGTCTGTGTCTGTGTGTCTGTGTCTGTGTGTCTGTGTCTGTGTGTCTGTGTCTGTGTGTCTGTGTCTGTGTGTCTGTGTCTGTGTGTCTGTGTCTGTGTGTCTGTGTCTGTGTGTCTGTGTCTGTGTGTCTGTGTCTGTGTGTCTGTGTCTGTGTGTCTGTGTCTGTGTGTCTGTGTCTGTGTGTCTGTGTCTGTGTGTCTGTGTCTGTGTGTCTGTGTCTGTGTGTCTGTGTCTGTGTGTCTGTGTCTGTGTGTCTGTGTCTGTGTGTCTGTGTCTGTGTGTCTGTGTCTGTGTGTCTGTGTCTGTGTGTCTGTGTCTGTGTGTCTGTGTCTGTGTGTCTGTGTCTGTGTGTCTGTGTCTGTGTGTCTGTGTCTGTGTGTCTGTGTCTGTGTGTCTGTGTCTGTGTGTCTGTGTCTGTGTGTCTGTGTCTGTGTGTCTGTGTCTGTGTGTCTGTGTCTGTGTGTCTGTGTCTGTGTGTCTGTGTCTGTGTGTCTGTGTCTGTGTGTCTGTGTCTGTGTGTCTGTGTCTGTGTGTCTGTGTCTGTGTGTCTGTGTCTGTGTGTCTGTGTCTGTGTGTCTGTGTCTGTGTGTCTGTGTCTGTGTGTCTGTGTCTGTGTGTCTGTGTCTGTGTGTCTGTGTCTGTGTGTCTGTGTCTGTGTGTCTGTGTCTGTGTGTCTGTGTCTGTGTGTCTGTGTCTGTGTGTCTGTGTCTGTGTGTCTGTGTCTGTGTGTCTGTGTCTGTGTGTCTGTGTCTGTGTGTCTGTGTCTGTGTGTCTGTGTCTGTGTGTCTGTGTCTGTGTGTCTGTGTCTGTGTGTCTGTGTCTGTGTGTCTGTGTCTGTGTGTCTGTGTCTGTGTGTCTGTGTCTGTGTGTCTGTGTCTGTGTGTCTGTGTCTGTGTGTCTGTGTCTGTGTGTCTGTGTCTGTGTGTCTGTGTCTGTGTGTCTGTGTCTGTGTGTCTGTGTCTGTGTGTCTGTGTCTGTGTGTCTGTGTCTGTGTGTCTGTGTCTGTGTGTCTGTGTCTGTGTGTCTGTGTCTGTGTGTCTGTGTCTGTGTGTCTGTGTCTGTGTGTCTGTGTCTGTGTGTCTGTGTCTGTGTGTCTGTGTCTGTGTGTCTGTGTCTGTGTGTCTGTGTCTGTGTGTCTGTGTCTGTGTGTCTGTGTCTGTGTGTCTGTGTCTGTGTGTCTGTGTCTGTGTGTCTGTGTCTGTGTGTCTGTGTCTGTGTGTCTGTGTCTGTGTGTCTGTGTCTGTGTGTC
Organism: Ephialtes manifestator; assembly: GCA_963970395.1. Lineage (NCBI taxonomy): Eukaryota > Metazoa > Arthropoda > Insecta > Hymenoptera > Ichneumonidae > Ephialtes > Ephialtes manifestator. Next base: position 3,699,870 of record OZ019981.1, read on the forward strand.
TGTGTCTGTGTGTCTGTGTCTGTGTGTCTGTGTCTGTGTGTCTGTGTCTGTGTGTCTGTGTCTGTGTGTCTGTGTCTGTGTGTCTGTGTCTGTGTGTCTGTGTCTGTGTGTCTGTGTCTGTGTGTCTGTGTCTGTGTGTCTGTGTCTGTGTGTCTGTGTCTGTGTGTCTGTGTCTGTGTGTCTGTGTCTGTGTGTCTGTGTCTGTGTGTCTGTGTCTGTGTGTCTGTGTCTGTGTGTCTGTGTCTGTGTGTCTGTGTCTGTGTGTCTGTGTCTGTGTGTCTGTGTCTGTGTGTCTGTGTCTGTGTGTCTGTGTCTGTGTGTCTGTGTCTGTGTGTCTGTGTCTGTGTGTCTGTGTCTGTGTGTCTGTGTCTGTGTGTCTGTGTCTGTGTGTCTGTGTCTGTGTGTCTGTGTCTGTGTGTCTGTGTCTGTGTGTCTGTGTCTGTGTGTCTGTGTCTGTGTGTCTGTGTCTGTGTGTCTGTGTCTGTGTGTCTGTGTCTGTGTGTCTGTGTCTGTGTGTCTGTGTCTGTGTGTCTGTGTCTGTGTGTCTGTGTCTGTGTGTCTGTGTCTGTGTGTCTGTGTCTGTGTGTCTGTGTCTGTGTGTCTGTGTCTGTGTGTCTGTGTCTGTGTGTCTGTGTCTGTGTGTCTGTGTCTGTGTGTCTGTGTCTGTGTGTCTGTGTCTGTGTGTCTGTGTCTGTGTGTCTGTGTCTGTGTGTCTGTGTCTGTGTGTCTGTGTCTGTGTGTCTGTGTCTGTGTGTCTGTGTCTGTGTGTCTGTGTCTGTGTGTCTGTGTCTGTGTGTCTGTGTCTGTGTGTCTGTGTCTGTGTGTCTGTGTCTGTGTGTCTGTGTCTGTGTGTCTGTGTCTGTGTGTCTGTGTCTGTGTGTCTGTGTCTGTGTGTCTGTGTCTGTGTGTCTGTGTCTGTGTGTCTGTGTCTGTGTGTCTGTGTCTGTGTGTCTGTGTCTGTGTGTCTGTGTCTGTGTGTCTGTGTCTGTGTGTCTGTGTCTGTGTGTCTGTGTCTGTGTGTCTGTGTCTGTGTGTCTGTGTCTGTGTGTCTGTGTCTGTGTGTCTGTGTCTGTGTGTCTGTGTCTGTGTGTCTGTGTCTGTGTGTCTGTGTCTGTGTGTCTGTGTCTGTGTGTCTGTGTCTGTGTCTGTGTCTGTGTGTCTGTGTCTGTGTGTCTGTGTCTGTGTGTCTGTGTCTGTGTGTCTGTGTCTGTGTGTCTGTGTCTGTGTGTCTGTGTCTGTGTGTCTGTGTCTGTGTGTCTGTGTCTGTGTGTCTGTGTCTGTGTGTCTGTGTCTGTGTGTCTGTGTCTGTGTGTCTGTGTCTGTGTGTCTGTGTCTGTGTGTCTGTGTCTGTGTGTCTGTGTCTGTGTGTCTGTGTCTGTGTGTCTGTGTCTGTGTGTCTGTGTCTGTGTGTCTGTGTCTGTGTGTCTGTGTCTGTGTGTCTGTGTCTGTGTGTCTGTGTCTGTGTGTCTGTGTCTGTGTGTCTGTGTCTGTGTGTCTGTGTCTGTGTGTCTGTGTCTGTGTGTCTGTGTCTGTGTGTCTGTGTCTGTGTGTCTGTGTCTGTGTGTCTGTGTCTGTGTGTCTGTGTCTGTGTGTCTGTGTGTCTGTGTCTGTGTGTCTGTGTCTGTGTGTCTGTGTCTGTGTGTCTGTGTCTGTGTGTCTGTGTCTGTGTGTCTGTGTCTGTGTGTCTGTGTCTGTGTGTCTGTGTCTGTGTGTCTGTGTCTGTGTGTCTGTGTCTGTGTGTCTGTGTCTGTGTGTCTGTGTCTGTGTGTCTGTGTCTGTGTGTCTGTGTCTGTGTGTCTGTGTCTGTGTGTCTGTGTCTGTGTGTCTGTGTCTGTGTGTCTGTGTCTGTGTGTCTGTGTCTGTGTGTCTGTGTCTGTGTCTGTGTGTCTGTGTCTGTGTGTCTGTGTCTGTGTGTCTGTGTCTGTGTGTCTGTGTCTGTGTGTCTGTGTCTGTGTGTCTGTGTCTGTGTGTCTGTGTCTGTGTGTCTGTGTCTGTGTGTCTGTGTGTCTGTGTCTGTGTGTCTGTGTCTGTGTGTCTGTGTCTGTGTGTCTGTGTCTGTGTGTCTGTGTCTGTGTGTCTGTGTCTGTGTGTCTGTGTCTGTGTGTCTGTGTGTCTGTGTGTCTGTGTCTGTGTGTCTGTGTCTGTGTGTCTGTGTGTCTGTGTGTCTGTGTGTCTGTGTCTGTGTGTCTGTGTCTGTGTGTCTGTGTCTGTGTGTCTGTGTCTGTGTGTCTGTGTCTGTGTGTCTGTGTCTGTGTGTCTGTGCCTGTGTGTCTGTGCCTGTGTGTCTGTGCCTGTGTGTCTGTGTCTGTGTCTGTGTGTCTGTGTCTGTGTGTCTGTGTGTCTGTGTGTCTGTGTGTCTGTGTGTCTGTGTGTCTGTGTCTGTGTGTCTGTGTCTGTGTGTCTGTGTCTGTGTGTCTGTGTCTGTGTGTCTGTGTCTGTGTGTCTGTGTCTGTGTGTCTGTGTCTGTGTCTGTGTGTCTGTGTCTGTGTGTCTGTGTCTGTGTGTCTGTGTGTCTGTGTGTCTGTGTCTGCGTGTCTGTGTCTGTGTGTCTGTGTCTGTGTGTCTGTGTGTCTGTGTCTGTGTCTGTGTCTGTGTCTGTGTGTCTGTGTCTGTGTGTCTGTGTCTGTGTCTCTGTGTCTCTGTGTCTCTGTGTCTCTGTGTCTCTGTGTCTCTGTGTCTCTGTGTCTCTGTGTCTCTGTGTCTCTGTGTCTCTGTGTCTCTGTGTCTCTGTGTCTCTGTGTCTCTGTGTCTCTGTGTCTCTGTGTCTCTGTGTCTCTGTGTCTCTGTGTCTCTGTGTCTCTGTGTCTCTGTGTCTCTGTGTCTCTGTGTCTCTGTGTCTCTGTGTCTCTGTGTCTCTGTGTCTCTGTGTCTCTGTGTCTCTGTGTCTCTGTGTCTCTTTGTCTCTGTGTCTCTGTGTCTCTGTGTCTCTGTGTCTCTGTGTCTCTGTGTCTCTGTGTCTCTGTGTCTCTGTGTCTCTGTATCTCTGTGTCTCTGTGTCTCTGTGTCTGTGTGTATGTTTGTGTGTTTTTTTTCCCGAGGAGGGGGGAAATGCTTTATGCACCGTGGGGAATTGCGAACATCCCCGTGTGCTGGACTGGTTTTCTTACCGGCTAAAACCCTACCTCCTTGGCTTCGTTGACCTTTTGTACCCCCCGCGGGACCACCGCTAGGCACTACTTCGCGGGGGAGGTCTCAGCCGCATTTCTTCCTCGGTTGTTATGCAGTTACCTTACTTTCCTCATCCTTATCACGGGGTTGCAGGCGGGATTAGGGTATCTTCCTAGTTCTGCACTAACTACCTTTTGTTTCTTTCTCTCTCTTCTCGTCGTAGCTCCTTTAGGACTTCTGCAGAGAATGACCTAATTACTTGCCATCCTGCAGCTGTCGCTAGCATTTCCTGTACCAGGGTGTCTGGTGTCATGCGGTTGTTGAGTGCGTCCTCCACTTTGTCGCGAGTCACTCTGAAGCGTGGGCAGTGAAAGAAGACGTGTTCCGCGTCCTCTGCTATATCGCTGCAGGTTGGGCACTCCGGTGACTCCTCATATTTGTATTTATGAAGGTATGCTCTGAAGCACCCGTGACCAGAAAGCATCTGCGTCACGTAATGGTCGACTTCCCTGTGCGTTCGATTCACCCAGCTATTTACCTGACGAATCAGTCGATGGGTCCACCTCCCTTTGACTGAGTTGTCTCATTTCGTCTGCCAGCGATCGAGGCTGTTCTGTCTCTCCTGCCGTCGTATATCGCTTTGTTGCAGTGATGTCGATCCCCTTTGCTCGTATAAGGATCTTCGCTCTTCTGCCAGCAACTCGATGAGTATCATTCCCGCTATAACGCACACCGCGTCGTCTGACACCGTGCGAAATGCACACGATACCCTCAAGGCGCTAAGTCGGTAGACTGCAGCTGCTTTTTGTCGATACTTCTCTATTTTTATTGCATCAGCCCAGATTGCTATGGCATATGTTAGTGCCGAGGTGTTTACCGATGCCAGCAATGCTCTTCTTTTCTGCCGCGGGCCGCCCACGTGTGGCCGCGACAGCGCTACCGCCACAGTAGTCGCCTTGGTACTAGCGTGCTCTACATGATGTTTAAAACTCAACCTTGCGTCTATCATCACTCCAAGGTACCTGATGTATGGCTGTGATATGATGGTATGCTCGCCCACAGTCATTGTGATGGTCTCTATGATCTTCCTGCTCGTTATCTGAACCGCTTCCGTCTTGTGTTCCGACTGAGCTCATCCAGCATTGAATCTGCCCGAACGTTTCCTCGAAGATCCTGTTCAATTCCTCCAGGTATTTGGCGGTGATGACGACCGCTACATCATCGGCAAAGGCTACTAGGTGTGCTCCATCTGTTCTTAGTTTTAGGAGCCCGTCGTACATGACGTTCCACAGAAGCGGCCCCAGCACAGAGCCTTGGGGGACGCCCCCCGTAACCCTATACTGTTGAGGACCATCGTCTGTGTCATATATGAGGAACCTGTCACTCAGGTAGTTCATTACTATCTTTTTAAGGTACTGCGGCACGCTCAGCCTATTCAATGCGTCCCAGATGCAGTCCCACCTTGCTGAATTGAAGGCATTCTTGATATCGAGTGTGGCGACTAAGCAGTACTTTTTCGCTCCCCTCTTCCATCGCGCTCCTGATATTGCTTCCCTGGCGGTATTCACGACAAGGTTTACTGCATCAAGTGTCGAACGTGATTTCCTGAAGCTATATTGATTTCCTGCTAGAGAATCCCCGATAGCAGTCTCTATTCTGTTATGTACAATGCGTTCCAGGATCTTGCCGGATCTTGCCAGCTGTATCCAGCATGCAGAGTGGACGATATGATGAAGGTTCGCTCGGCGGTTTCTTCCCTTTCGGGAGAAGCACTAGTCTCTGCCGCTTCCATGGTTCAGGGAAGACTCCTTCCTTGAGACACGCGTTATACATGTCTGTGAACGTGCCTGGCGCTTCGCTGACGGCCGCCTTGAGAGCTATGTTAGGTATGCCATCCAGTCCCAGTGCTTTTCTAGTTCCAATTTTCCTACAGGCCTTGGCCAGCTCCTCCGGTGTGACGTTTGGGATAATTTCTCCTTCCCCTTCCTCGATGTGGTAGTTATATTCCGGCTGCTGTGGGAAGAGAGCCGAGACTATTTTTCGCAGTAATTTCGGATGAGTGGGGGCGGCCATTGGCTGGCTCTTCAGCCTAGTCATGACAACCTTGTATGGTCTCCCCCACGGGTCCCTGTCCACTTCGCTGAGCAGCTCATTCCAGCACTGCTTTTTGCTACGCTTGATGGCTTGGCTCAGCTTGGCGCTTGCATCCTTGTGTTTTTCCTTCAATGAGGCGTATGAGTTCTTACCACGGGCTCGTTGTGCTAATCTTCTTGTCTTGTGACAGTGCGCACGTAGCATGGCTATAGTATCATTCCACCAGTATGCCGGAGGATGGTAGTTGTTCTCTCGCTTTCTTGGCATGGTAGCGTTGCACGCCGTAGCGACTCTTGCCATTATCAGCTCCATCTTCTTTGACGCATTGCTATCCACGATGCCGTCGCTCTCCATGGCTAGGCGGAACACGTTTCCATCGAACGCACCCACTTTCCAACCAATGGCGTTTGATTCATTCGGTGGTAGTCCATGCCGCTTATAGTTGGATCGTACTTCCCATATGATAGCGCGATGGTCGCTAAGCGTGCAAAAGTCTGTCACCTTCCAGCTAACATTGTCTCTTGCGAGGCAGCTGCTGACAAAGGTCAGATCCACTATGGAGCTCGCCTCCCCCTGCTGAAGGTAGGTGTTTCGCCCCTGTTAAGTAAAACCAGATCCAGTATAGAGAGGGCCTCCAGGAGAACGTTACCTCTCCTGTCCGTCCTCGCACTGCCCCAGTCCACTGCCCAGGCATTGAAATCGCCAGCTATTGCGATGGGATTCCATCTCCGGGCATCTCTGACGAGTCTGTCCAGGAGGTCCGTG